>JAQFZO010000305.1:0-28349 GCA_034695885.1 Geophilus flavus
TATATTGAATATTTCGAATTACTATATAATAAATATAGTTTTAATTTAATAAATAAACGAGCATCGTTAAAAAGAAAAGGCGAAATAATAAAGCGAAGCGGGGGCTTGTAGATCATGCACGGCGATGAGTCGTGTTGCAACGCTTAAGCAAAAATATCTGCAGCCAACTAATTATGCTTGATGCGGTCAATATTATGCAGATGCTTGTCGTCAACATTAATTTTGAAAATCAACTAAAAATAACTGCGTTTTGCATAAACAAATGGGAAATAAGAGACGATCCGTTCGGAATTTTGCCGTGACCAAACTTGCGTGCATGGAATTTTTTGGGTATAAAGCATTATAGGACATCACACGTGTGTTACAGCCGACAGATAGAAAACAACGACGACGAAGTAGCTCATGTACGGTTACGGAAAGGTTCGTAAGAAAAGGAAGAAGGGAGCGGACCCATCGGCGTAATCATAGCGAGCAACGAATCGGAACACATACGCAGTACTACAGGGTGCTAAATGAAGCAAAGTGAGGAGCAAACCAACACTCGAACGGACAGCGGACTGCGAGCAAAGCCTATCGGAGCGTCTCGAACAAGGCGAGAAAGATATCGCGAGTCCGCATAATGATATGCAAGCGAAACGCATGGTGATGCATGCGAGAAGGAAATAGGAAGAAGCGATTAAATGTTTGGAGAATACGATACCTGATGTAAATAAGGCGTTATTCGGTGCAACAAATCCTTGAAGAAACATGCTGAACCCTGAGTTTTCTACACAGGGCCACCCATAAAAACTTGTAAGAAGAGGCCGGCATGGGAGAGAGAAAAATAATTTCCTTGAGAACTGTTTGTTAACGGAGCTGACGATGTGTTGCTACTCCGTGAAGAAAATAGTGCGTGGGGCGCGCCCACGTTGCTAGCCGGCCTTAAAGGCGGCTCCCGAGACGCGTGTGGAGAACGAAGGTCGCCAAGGTAGCCAGATAGGAGTGCTCACGCAGGACAAAAGACAATTTGCATTGCACCACCAAAGGGTTACGCGATCGTTGCCCTCCCATCTGCCGGAGGTGCAGCCAGAGAAGGGCGGGCGGCGCAGCGCTCACTTGTTTGCACTGCACCACGTGACGAAACGTGACGGCGAATTCATGCGCGGATACATTATTTTCCTCGCTGCCATTACGGCGCACATAGGAAATAATATTATTAGTTGTGCGCATCTGAAGAGAAACGGCGCAATCAAATCTCAACATGAAATATCTGCCGAGACAATCTTAAATGGCGGCATAATTACAACATACGACAACTAAAAAGAGGCAAAAAAAAATCGCGAATAAAAACCATTCTTTTCATTTACACCAGTAAACACCTCCCCGTGCATCCTATATTACGAAATAAAAATTTTCATATTTTTTTCTTTATGATTTCTAATTTTCCCACACTCACAAAACAATAAAAACGACGATTATTTTTCGTTTAAAAAAAAAATCTCAAAAATCGATCTGATGTTAATTAAACTAATGCATTTTTTCTTCTTCTCTTGAGCCACAACCTTGAGCCATAAATTTGCAACTGGTCGTTTTGTGACAATAAGAGTAGCACCTCACCTCAGTCAGTTGTGTAAGAAAGCATATCCAAATGCTGACTACTTATACTCTGTACAATAGAGCAGACAAGTGTTTATAGTTTTATTACAGGAAGGCGGACACTGAGAAGCGTGTCCAATGACCTCTGTTTTATGGCCCAGACTCGTAACAGAGAAACAGATGCATAAGGGGATAAAGAAAAGTGACTTTAGGTAGGCGAAGTTACAATGTTAATGACTCTGTATACAAATATTATAATGTAAAGTGCGCTCGCTTTAAGACGTGTGTCACACCAGCGAACGCATTGCACCAAAAACTTGCAATTACTCATACATTCTTTCAACTTTAACTCGACTTCCACAGATCGTTATTGTTCCACGGGAAATCGATTGATTCCTATAGTATAAAACGAAAAAAAAATTGCATACACGAGTAATAAAAAAAAAATAAAATCACTCTTATCCTGTCCTGAAGAAACCTATGCATCAACAAATGTTACCTCGAAGCAAAGTCATATTTTCATGCCATAGCTACTTATTAAAAACACATTTGTGCAATTAACTAAATCTAAAATCCTCATTTTTCACTCGTAACAAGTCAACCTAGCGTATCTTAGAACAAATTACGTTTAATTATAATATGGAATGTAAGAATTATATCGCTTTTCGTTTCGTAATGAGCATTTTATCTAATAAAAACTACATGCACTTAAGCTAACATGAGATTTTTCTACCCAAATTAATAAAAAATAAAGCTTAAAAATGCAAACTCGTTTATCATGTACACACACAATGGTTTTTGTTTTTATTCTTTCTTTCTTTTTTTCCCAATCCATTGTTCTTTCAGTCCAAAAATCCACTGGATACCACCTTCGACTACTTTCCACTCACTTCACCTTCCCTCGAACCAAAGTTTGGTATAATCCTTTCATAGTTCTCAAGAGGCCGTATCTAGCCATAGTCGGCTGTAGAGGGCGTGACCTCCTCAGCTTTTGCCAATGGGAATTATGCACGAACATCTCGCCATCTGAGAAATAAGGTCGCTTCAACATGTTTCCCTCACTTTCGTGATATAATAAAACTAAACTATTAGCCGCCTTTCTTTCAAACAAATAAACTTACTCACTTAAACTCGCGAAGAAAAATTAAACACTACTTATCATGAATTAAAACTTTTTTCCCTCATAACAACAGCGATGATGTCGATTATTAATTCAGACTCGCTCCGCAAAGTGGAAAAATAAATAAATTTTCAATTGAAGTAGACAGCAAAAAGCATCGGTTGCAAACCAACCACCAGCACTATCCTTCCTATAGATAGCATCTGATATATATACGTACATATATATCGAGCCAAAGTCAAGATATAATTTTGCCCTCAAAGTGAGAGAGAGAACGCATCTAAGAGAGCGCAACATTTTCCCAATAGGCAAAAGACCTCCATCATTTCAGTACGCCTGAAAGGTAAGGCTGTCATCTAGAGAGTAAGTGGAACATGATAATAACAGGCTTGCACGTTACGCCAAAGACATGCGAGTTTGGCGGCCTTCAACCGATTCTCCGAAAGATGCTGTGTTGTGTATGTTGTGTGTGTGTGCAACCAAACCACAGCACCTGAGTAAAAATTAACTCCACCAGCAGGTTTTTCTTTTGATTTTTTTTATGACCGTTGTTCCCGCATTGTATTTCTATGGAGGCTCAAGAGGAATTAAAACCGAAGGGCGGTCTTCCAACATGCCTCTAATTCGATACAGTTTTCTTGGGGATGTAATAATCCCATACACCAGCACACCTTTAAAAAAAAAGGAAGAGAAAAAAAAAGATCCACCAACCAACTTCAAAGCCAATGAACGACTATAATCAACATCAGAGGCTCCCTCTAAAATGTTTTTTCTCCATCATGTCTGACACTAATGCGTTTTTTCGAAACTTAATTTTGTTCAAGGCTGGGGTGGAGCAATGAGAAAAAGAAAAGAAAAGCAAAGCAAAAGAGAGAGAATGAAAGAAAAAGAAATGAGAGATCACGTTTGTCCTTTCTTTTCTTTCTTTCTTTTCCTCTTATCACAATAGAGAAATGAAAATATTAATTATGCAAGGACCTTTTTGCGAAAATTACCCATGTCACCTTCCTTCTTCCATTTGTGACCAGCAACCTTTATAAGACGTAGTTAAGTAAGCAAGTAAGAAAGAAATCGAAACTTCTAATTATCTTTAGGGAGGTAATGAAAAAAATTATCCTTAATCCATGACTGTTACTCAGACTTGTACATGTAGTTCAAATAGCGTTTTCTTGTAAATCCCTTTCTTGCCAATAAACAGTGGGAAACGCGCCTTCCTTTTTACCAAATCGATCGTCATCCATGCACACTAAAGGCAGTGGAAAAGGCAGCCATTACAAGGCAAGAGAGAAAAAGAAAGGCAAGGTGAACGACACAAGTTGAAGAATAAAAAAAAAAAAATTCTGGTTGGTTGGTGTGTGCTGGCTCTGCCAGCCTGCCTATACTGCCACCCTTCTTCTTCTTCTTGTTATTCTCTCCCTTCCCTCCCCCCCGAAAACCACTTCCCCACAGCACAGCCTTTACTCCTCATCCCTTCTTTTGCACAGTACATAAAATTACCCCAACCCAACCCATTATGGCCTAGGTTACAAATAAGACTTCACCACATTGTGGTGTATTTAGTCTTAAAAGATCTGGAGAAGCGTGCGTCTTTGCAATGAAACGCGAGGAAAACTAAACATGAATGAAAAGCACACGATCCATTCATAAAAGAAAGGTTTTTCCAAGTTACTCCAATGCATACAGACGGAGAATATGGGTCAATATTCTGCTGTAATGGATCATAAACATGAAGACTTTGAACATTTCACTGAACTTTACTTGAGTTGCTATCTGACGCGAGAGATGATTCTAGCAGAACATCCTCAACCATAACGATCAATGAAGCAACCTCCTAGTCGGCCATCTTGGCTCAAAATGGGAAAACATCAAATTGAAATGGCCATAACGTGACGTAGTACTCTACAAACACCTCTCTCTCCTTTTCTTACGCACTCTCCTAGATTGAATTGTGTAATTAGTGCGAACTTCATTAAAAACGCAACGAAAAGTTGTTTTCGCCTGCCTTCCAGCCCCCTTTTTCTTCTTCTTCTTCTTTTTAATTATATCGTTATAGTCAATTTTAAAAAGAAGTTAATAAAATTATTATTACTATATATTTACATAATAAAACGCAATCAAACTAACCACGCCGAAAAATCCAATCTCAATAATGGTAAGCCAGTACTAATTAGCGAAACTTTGCTCTGCAAATTCACAGAACTGACTGCGTGTGTTCAATGTAATACATTATCATAAAACAAATGCCGAGCGAAAATAATTCAAGTCCAACTAATTAATGAACCTCACAAGGAAGGCATATGGTGATGGTGGTGGTGGTGTGTTGTGCTTTCTTTTCTAAGTAGCCTAATTCACAAATATATTCTGGCTCTGATCCATAAATTGTTTTTTAATCGAGAATCATGTGCTGGAACATGGTTTAATTTACCTTTTAATCAAATCAGAACGAATGTGTACTCACGAGGCTTAGCAAAAGGAGACTCGACGCGTCGATACGGGCCCAACGCAATCTACCTTCACGTCGTCTTGACTACAAACCAAATTTATTGTAAATATGAAAAAGCCCCCCTTTCAACCTTAAAGAGAAAAAACTCGCTCCGAACCACCGAATAATCCATTTTCCATACATATACTACTTGAAAACAGACTAAATTTAACTGCCGCTTCTGCCATATGATAAATTTATCACTTTATAAAGAGGCCAAATTAAAAAATAAAAATAAAAAAAAATTAATAAAAAATACATAAAAAATTAAATAATTGTTTCATTTCGTATGTTTTGAATACTGTAATCAAAGTCAATATTTATATTAATACGCATAATTATAAATTTATTACGAGCATATTTAACAGCCCATTACACGCATTCAGAGTGTGTAATCCTCTGTATCATAAATTTCTTGATTGCCATCATTTCCTCGTTTTAACTAGCTCAATAGAATAACTACCGAGAGAGAGAAAGCCCTTGGTGCAATATAAGAAAGTTCACAGATGTGATTCAAGAGGGCGCCAAGATACAAACTACATACCAAAATCTTCCCATTAAAATGGAATAACTAATCAACAACGAATACACAAAACACACAGTATAACAAACACCACAGCAGCTTTAAAGCCAATTTTTTTTTCTCTCCCCCTCCCTTCCTCCCTTCAATCTTGTACACAATTTTGCTTCTTCATTGCACATCAAATATAACATAAGAAGAAATCATTGTTATATGGTTACGGCTTACATAGAATTTGAGAGACAGTAGACCCTTTTGTGGATGCCCATAAAAAAAATAAAGGCAGCAAATCCAAGTGGTTTTTTTAGTGCATGGAAATGTGCTCGATACATATGCCACGTGAGTGGTATATCACGGTGGTTTTCCTATCACACATTTATTGTCACCAGACGAGGGACGAAGGGGATTTCCAAGCTACAACCAACCAGCAAAATTTGAGTCTCCAGGAAGGCGTCGATAAATGTGGGCGCGAGAGACACACGTGGTGACAAATGGTCGTCGTCCAGAAGGGAGGGAGGGGACCGTGTCTCAAGCGAGGGGAAAAACTCTGAATATAATCCTAGCGACCCCAAAATAAAAAAAAAAGGGAAAAAAAAAATCTACCTCGTTTTATAAAACCCTTCTCCCTTTTTATATCTTCCCAACCCCACCCCCTTTATGTCCCATCCATATTCCTGAGTGGGCGCGAAACTTGAGTAACCAACTTTCTCTCTCTTCTCAGCCCTTCATCGTGCCATTTGTATTCTTCCAGAATATAAAAGAAAAAGGAAAAAAAAAGGGACGAGGAGGAGATATTTATATATATAAAAAAAATGAAATGAAAATAAACCTCGATCGAAATCAAAAAAAGCTAAAATAAAGATGGCAATGCAAAATTAGAGGGAAATTTATTATGATTTAGTCATGAGAGAGCCATTTGATTGGGATTATGTTTTTTTCTATTGACCCAAACAGCGGAAGGAGATTGTAAACCAAAGTACAGCAGAAGGGGGAGGAAGAGGTGGAGGGATAAAATAGGGAGGAGGAAAAAGAAAGGGAAAGGGGAGGGCATAGAATCCATTATTTGCTGGCCTTTTCACACAAAATGGCGTTTGGACTCAACCGCACGAAGAAAATCAAATCGATGAGCCGCCATTTTTAAGCTCATCAATGAAGGTTGGCTGAAACACTTAGCAACAACAATCACTTTTCTTTTCCTTTCTCCCTTTATGCACTCGAAAAAAGACGTGTCCAGTTGACCATTGGCATATTGCCTGATGTACTAGTCGCGATTTTCCCTCTGCTTCGAAGCAAATTTACAGTAGACTGCACATGGCTAAGGGCTTTTTCTTTAATCGCAAGCTGTTGTTTCAGACTCATTTGCTCCATTTGGTAACTGGAGTAAAATCGACAAGACATTTGGCTCCACATTTACACTCCTCCTTCCTCCTCCCCTTTTACTGACAAAGTATTTCTCTCTCTGCTGTGCGGTGGCTTATCTGAAGGGATTTCCGCACACATTGATTCATTGTATACAAGGAATAAATTTACTCGCTTTTAATGAAGGTTTTTACTTGCACTATAAACACTATAATTCATCATTATTTCAGGTAAAGTTGCCACCTCTAGCCTCTACGGATTACGTGATTTACAATCATCTAATAGCTGTCGTAATAAACATAACTTTTAATGTAGGAAATTATTTTTACATTACAGCTTCCACTGAGAGAGAGTGAGCTAGGTAGAGAGAGGTCTTTACATTTTTATGTAACTGGCAGCATGCATACAATAGCGGAGCAGCTGTGGAGATGTATAAACAAATTTATCTCTACCTACCAATTTAGAGTCCAAACCAATAAATAATGATTCACACGACATCATTTAACTCGTACCGTATATGCTAAAACCTAATTCTAATTTATCTTATGTCAAAACAAGTACATAATTAACATGCGATTACCGAGAACCGGAGCATCTAAACTAAAGCTCAAATCACCAAAAATGGTCACGTAATATATTTTTTTAATCAACCCTATATATACCTTTTTTTTCCCCCTTCCTTTACCTCCTTTCCACTTTTCTTTCTAACGATTTTAATTAAAAACTTTCGGGGGAATCATTATGATGCAAACTCACTTCATTTTTTGTATAAATTTCATAATTCGCTCAGTAATTATCACTTCAATTTAAATCCCGTCGTTGACAAGAGTAATCAAAACTATGCTTTTCAATGTTATAGTATAAAGAGTTTGTACATTGAAATGTCAAATCGCTTTTCCAATATTCCTGAAGTGCTTGCCTCATTAGCCTTAGTTGTAATGGTCTCCCAGTGCCGCGCTTAATGGCAGGGAGGAATGCACAACCATTATTCCTCAAGTCGCTGTTGGTGTTAACCTTGAAGGAACCTTACCAGCTACACAATGGTTTCAAATCATGGACTATTGCTGAATTGGATAATTCTTTGTCTCGAGTAACCCTCGAGGTTAAGCAGTAAGTTTCAACGTATTTCAATAACTCGGTATAATGAGTGAGGTGGAATATTTCTCCTCTCTCGCTTTTGTCACAGCTTGCATTCGTTAGCACTAAGAAAAGAGGGCGAAGAAAGAAAAAATTTGACATTTCAATTTAAATTTCAATGGACACTCTTAATATTTTTGGATAATTGTATGGGAAATTTTTCCTCTTGTTTCTTCGTCTTCTTCTTTTTTCCCCCCCTCAACATTCTGATTTTTAAAATATCCGTTCCGAAGTCTCGTTCGTAATAATAGATCGTGGCTCCTTTCAATTCGAACTATTTAAATTTAAGCATGGGGCAAAAAAATAAATCAACCTAAAACTTATATAACGACATTGGAGGAAAAGAAAATGTATATTTTAGCCTTGTAACATTTTTTTCTCTCTCTCTCTCCTGTAAATCAATTTTTTTTAATTTGCTCTAATTACAAAGAAAATGATAAATTAATAACATGCATCAAAGTTGTTGTTTTGTTTTTCCTTATTTTTATGTAATGTTTTTATTTATACATTTAAACCCCGGGTATTGACCCAATCAAGAGAAGGCAAATGCACTCGTGACTCTCCCTACTTTTTCGCCATCTGTGGTTAAAACTCGGCACTTTCCCATCAGATAAATAAAAGTAAATATCAATTCACGGCAAAATTAATCAAAATAAATGATAAAGGGAACGAGGAAATATTTTCCCAAATAGTCACAGCACTTTTAAACGAAGAGGATGTTTGTTCCACCCACCCAAAGTATGTTGCATTCAACATGTAACTCTCTGCATTGCTGCATGGCACAAAAACTTGACATCCTCATTCACCATAAAATACATATGAATGACAGAAAAAGGGGGAAAAAAATAGACATTGGAAGCGGATGAAACCTTCGATATACAAACAAACAGATTTTTATCACTTGCCACGCATGGACGAGTACTCAAATGTGCAAATGTATATAAATGACATTAAAAGATATTTTTTTTCTCTCCACTAATCAAACTATGCTATAGGAAATATTCTCAAGAATAGACCCACAAAATAAAAAGAGCCCTTTCAAATTTACAGTAGAATCTGAAATGTCTCACCAAAATAGTCCACGTCATCTGGGTCTATCAGGTGTTTCCAAAAGGGCAAGTAATCCAACTTTGAACCGCTCACTAGTGAATAAAAAAATACAGTTCGTTACGTGTCTGCGTGCTGTGAAATTTAAATATCGTGCTAAAGCACAAACAGCATTGTGCAGGTAAACATACTAACAGACATTTGTAAAGTAACAAATATTTAAGTTTTAATATTAATTAATACTCCTCCTTTTTAATTTTTTATTATTATTATTATTATTATTATTTCTATTTGTACGTTTAATTTTCTTTTAATTTTTTTTAAGGGTCAATGAAAAAATTTTGTTAATTTTGCTACTTTTTTTTTTCTTCTTGCCATTATTCTCTCACTAGGACTCGAAGAAAAAGAAATAAAAAGGGATAATTTTCTTTTGTGCAATGTATTCATTTTGCCCGTAGGAAATCAATTGAATCACTAGGGAGAGTCTATATGTAATAAGAGACTACATTAAACGCAACTCTTGAAAAACGATAAAGATTCTATGACGGAGAATTAATTAAATTAATTAAAACTTGTTTTATGGTGTTACTTTATTATAGATACTTTCTTATCTATTATACAACAACTCTTTCAACTGTTTAGATTATCGTCGAGATAAAATTAACTTTCCTGACGGCAACGCATCTACATTACATTTGATTAAATTCGTTGCATTAACATTTAAACCAATTGAAAATTGTCCAATCGAGTAATTATTTATTATCCCTTGAAAAAAAAATTCTCTAACCGATTTTAATTGATTTTAATCAACAACTTTGTAATTGTGTCGAGAAAAAAAAATGATAAATGAAACAAAAACAAAACAAAAAAAATAAAAATAAAAAAACAAGAGAGAAGCAATACTTCATCGTATTCACCTCTAGTGAGAAAAGAAGAAAGCAAAAAATGATAATAAAAATATAAAAAAAATAAAATAAAATAAAAAGCAACAACAATGAAGTGTTCGGCTGTGAATGAGTGGCGGGACTCATGGCGGAGTTAGCCATAAAGATAACAGAATGGTGCTATAAAATTTCAAGTGGATATAGACATATATACCTAACGAGACAGCAGCCACATAAGGGACGTTTGGCTATGAGGCCATCAAGGACGATTGTCCTACAACGACGTCGTCGTCGTCGCTGATGGTGGGTTTCCCTTCGTTTTCCAGACGCCTCTCTTTAGAAGACCGTAAACCCAACTCCCAAGTATTCAATAAAACCGTTTTCTTTCCCGCAATGTGAACGTAAATAGGCGATCTGTTGAAGCCGTGATCTAGCTGCCACCCACTATAAATACGGAAGCCGGGCCGAACGACTCGCACAAGCCGAGCAAAAGGTTCAACAGATTGGGCACGTATATGTAAAGTCTCGTTGCTGCAGCAATGCTGCTGCTGGTCACAAACGAGTGGTCGTTAAACAATTTGCGCGGTGTTCCTCTATGCCGACCGAATATCACCTTGAGTGGTATAAATGGACCTATTTTGGCCAAATTGTGTGCTGCTAAATCGCCTCATTGTCCTTTCCTCAAAACCGTTTCCCGCATGTCATAGCCACCTACTTCCCCCGACCTCTTCTCGTTTAATTAGGCTGTTAGCAAATGCTTCTGGAAATTGGTGAGATATGGCGAAAAGACCACTAACACACGTCCAAACGAGCCACTCAAAAATTTGTCCACTCCACTCACTACCCGACCGACCGACCGATATTTACAAATGAACGTATTACTTAATCATATTAAGATAGCGGAACATGGGATTTATCAAAACGCAATGTACCGCCGCACTCCGTCCGTCCGCACTGTGCCAACAACTCACCACCACGCACCTCTCACACCAGCTTAGTTTCGTTCGTTAATACCACGCTAGCACGCTTTTCGGACCTAAATGAATAATTCTCACCTAATCCTTATTTTTCTGTACCAATCATCCGCATCGCTCCATCGTTTTGTAATCATCATCTCGCTATAACAACCAAGCCCACTAATAAAACAAAAGGTAAGTGCAACCACCTCTTGCTTTTGCACATATCTAAATGGTGACGTTGCGCTGTTTTGTAAGTCAATCACATTATACTCAAGTGCTCGCTCCCACCAACAAGGAATGTACTATCAGTGGACCGTATGGACGGATCGCTACAGTATATCCGAGTGCTGCCTGCTTGGCTCATATTTAATTTATTAGAAAACGGAAGCCAACGTTCAACCAAGTCAATTCAAATGAGGCTGTAAACTTTTCTAGCGTCATTGCGCTAGAATCTTAAGGCAGCAGCTCCAAATGTTTCGTATCAGTCAAGCTTCACTACACTTGATAAAAAAGAAAAAAAGTAAAGAAACAACATCAACTGTTGTAGTACAGTATATATCATCTATTCACTCAAAAAGAAAAAAAATATGTTTTATCCATTATTCTTCCAACCCGATCCCATCACACCCCAAAATAACCATCAAAAAGTTTTCCAATAATTTCATTTAAAAATAAATAAAAATAAAAATAAATAAAAACGGAACGAATATCCGCAATTACATGATTGCAACTTACACATGTATTTCTGTTGGACTCGAAATAATTTCTGCAATTACCAAAAAAGTCCAGTTGTGCAATATTTCTAACAACAGCAATTTTTATTTTTTTTAAAACAAAAAATTATTCTTTTAAAGATGTTCGGGACAAAAATAATAAATAAATAAATAAAAAATAAATAAATAAATAAAAAAGATAATACATAAAAACATAAAAATGATGGAGGCATTGCGTGTATGGTGGTCCCATACATCATTTAAGAAGGACAAGTCATCAGACTGAAACTTTGGCCACCGAGGTAAGCACGAATCTGATTCAGTATGCAAGAAGGAGTAAGCGAGAAAGTAAAGGACAAGAGGTCGGGCACGAAATTGCACCAAACTAAGAGAGAAGAGAGCGAGAGCGAGAGAGGAGAGTGAGAATGGAAAAAAAATTGCTGACATTAAACAACAAAGTTAATTAACGTCAATCCCAATTTCAAAGAGAAATAAAAGTGTGTACATTTTCCAGAACACGATGACACTATAAAATAAACCCCTTTTTACCCCCACCAGCAATGGGCCAAAGCGAATCATTATCCGTGACTGTCCTAAATTGCTAATGGTCATGTCGTGTCAATGAACGAATGAATTGAAGAGCTCTTTAACTTATCCTTCTCCTTTTAGCAACCATAAAAAAAAAAGAGAAGTTGTTTTTCTACACCTAGCTCATTCTATACCGGTAAGGCACGTGCCTCATTGTACTTCAAGCCTATTAACGTTTAAGGACCCTGGTTTTCTTTATGTCCTGCCCTTTGGGTCATAGTAAATTAAAATTTAAAACTATTAAGGCGTGGTTGCGGCTTCAGGTTCTACTAAAAGTAATCTGCTGGTGCGTCTCTATATATTTATAGCGATTTTTTTCTTTACTTTAAAAAAAAAAAGTGCAACAAGAAGAATGGCCACTTGTTTTCTTATGTAACTCGATTATGGGGTTTTCCTAGATTAAATTCCGATTCTTTTTTTTTTTTTTATCTTTTCCTGAAAACACCTCTAGCTCAAATATTATTAATTTATATCTCCCAACTTCACGATACGATTCTGAAGGAAAAAAGAATGTATTTAATATTTTTTTTTATTCAGTTTTATAAAATAAAAGGAAAAAATTGTTGTTGGTTTTCCTATTAAAACATGTAAACATTCATCCGGATTTACGATTGCTTTTTTTTTCTGACATTCATAATGATTTCAAATTACTTTCATAAATTTTCGAGTCTTACGTAAGATTGTTTTCCACACTTTTTTTTATTATATAAAAAATTATGTTAATTAATAGAAAGTAAAGAGAAAATAATTTTTTTAAAAAAAATTGTTGATATCGATTTGGGTGGTTGTAAAAGGTGCATCAGTAAGTAGTAAGTAGAATGGTTCGAAAAGCGGATACAAAAGACAACGAGCCTAATGACAAGCGAGGAATTGGGATTCATCTCACGTTTCGCTTTTCATCCCACGTACATGCCGCCAAAAACTAATGATTAACTTTTTCGTTTGAGAACATCAAAAGACTTGCCCCTTGAGCTCAATATGACAGTAGTTGATTAAAGCTAAGAGAGAAAACCCCTCCTACTGCGGCCATACAATTCGGGCTTAAATATAACTGGAGGTGCTCAATAAATTGTGCTATTATACCAACTGCAAATTCGTGACTCTGCGCGTATTACAAGATGACGAGGTGTGAACGCGTCCACCACCTCACTTGTACAACAACATTATACCGTCAACATAAACGCTGTGTTTGCTTTGAAATAGGCTTAGACGCATTGCAACAACGGTTAAGCCTTAAGCTCCTCTATCGAACCGTTATGGCCCAAGTGTGGGGGGATGAAACCAAGTGTGATGTGTACTGGGCGTGATGGAAGAGCGACGGGGGAGAAGATGGAAGAGCCTCGACTCTCACACCAATGGCCAGAATTCATCCAATGCGGCGTGATGTTCGCACAACGAGCAAGGAGGGTTGCCTAGAAACCACCTGCTTTTCCCTTGCCAATCGAAAGTAATCTGGGCCTGAGGTTCTCCCCACTCCATTCGCGCGATTTCTTTCAAATGAAGTGAACGTCAATATTGGAAAAGGTGGCGAGAGAGAGAGAGAGAGAAGGGTTGAGAGAGAAGAAAAAATAGGGGGTGTGGGGTGGGGAGTGGGCGGGCGGGCGGAAAGGGAGGCACAGGCAGACAAGATTGTGTGTTGTGCTTGCCATATTTTCCGAGAAAATGAACAACACAGATGAAATACATATGCGCCGAGAGTAAGGCCCAAGAGGAAAAGGACGAACGGGAGGGGATGAGGGTCTTATGTTATTTGCAAGCAAAGTGGCAAATAAATAACCATGAATACACGTATGCTCTTCGGACGTTCTTTTCACTTCATTTTCCAAAACAGCTCCAGCTGCGAGATGGATAGAATTTTCTATCAGGGCTTCACTGCACGATTTCTTTCTCTTATAATGTATTCAAATGCTAAAATCCAATTGCATAAAGCAACACTCTTCACCTGTCTACGTTGCTCACATATTTTCCTCATTTAAATTAGTTTCTTCGCACAATAATTTTTTTTTTTTTTAAAAATAATAAAATAAAATACATCAATAAAAGAAAAAGGGACATCCATAGATACCACAAAAAAAATAACAATGTCTCTATCTAACCACTTACTCTATTGTTGCTTTTTATAGAATGTCCATTAGAGGGAAAGCCACAATATATACTTGTAGACGCCAATGTTGGATTTCATCTAATGAAATGGTTGACGGAGTTTTTCTCCCCAACTCCACTAAAAACAATTTTTATTACACTTTTTCTGGAGAAGCGCCCACACATTCCGAATGTTTTTGTTGGATTAGTAAAATTTAGCATTGTATTAAAAAAATGAAGCAATTTCATTTATTACACCCAAACCAAAAAATATATTTATTATATTTTTTTGGATCAGTCTAAGGTTGTAATAGATGTTTGCATCATGAGCACACACACAGCGAACGTGGCATTTTTAAGATTTCCGTTCTTTTCGCCCAAAGATGATTGCCTTCCTTCGGAGTCGTTATACTGTTTCTTTTTCTTTATTATTGGCTAGCTCGTAAACATATCAAACAAAAAGGAAAACGACTTAGAAGTATGAAGTACTGTATACAGACTAAATTCGCATGCCACTCGCTTAAGAAATTTCGCACATACCATTTTTTTTTAATAAAAAGAGGGGGGAGGGGGAAATAAGAATTTATTCTGATTGATCAATCCATTATTTTCCTTTCTCATGACTCGAAAACAAACATTTGACTCATTCCTGTCTAAAATAAAAGATATTTATATAAATTTTTTTGAAAAAGGAAAAAAATAGAAAACCTGATAAATTATACATAACTAAAACGTGATTGGATTCGTTATTCCCTCATCCCTGTGCTCCCTTTTTCCTTCTGCGAAGGTACAGCATACAGCACTCCACCACACACATTCATCTTGTCGCATAACGGTCTCCCTTCCACAGACAGAATTTAATATATTTATTAATAATTACATGAAAGTGCGCACTTGGTTTTTGCATTTTAATTGCTTTAAGCAGGAGCCAACCCCAAAATTTAATGTAATTATTCTTTTAAAAAATAATACCTACGTTTTGGAATAGGTTACGACTTTCATTTCTGCTTCCTAATGTATTTTTGCTTTTAATTGGAAATGTTATGTATACTTGCTTAGTTCAACATAATAAAAAAAAAGAAAGTTTAATGTACGACTCATCAATACGAACGGGGGGAGGGGGGGGGCATATGCGTAGTAATAATGTTCTCTCCAACTTTTCTTCTGACAAATTACTTTTGTGCATTACAAAAAAAATTAAAAGCCCTTCCAGCAGAACAAGCATAACACGCATGGCTGAAATGCAATTTCAAGATGAGACCAGTACTTTTTCCCTTGATGTGCTCAACTTGCGATTTCTCATGTCACTCTGAGAAGTGAAATTTAAATAAGCTCTGAAATATTCAGCATCAACTTCTTTTTTTTTTTATCTAACGTCGCACCAATTTAATTTTTTTCCATTATAATTCTCATTTCGTTGCTCAATATCATTTAAAAGACATAAACAAGAAATTGAATTGGTATGAATAACAAATCAAATCTCTTTTCCTGCAGCTGTACAAACAAAGCACACTCCTTTCAAACATTTACTTACCTTTTACGCAATGCAAAATAAATATTGCAAATAAATAAATATATTTTTTGTTTTCATTTTTTTAAATTTATAGTTATTGCGTAACTTTAACTTTACTACTGTCAATGCCACAGACAGACCATGGGGGACAAACAGGAAAAATTTTTAGCTGACCTACTGTCTATCCATGTGAATTATATCAACTGGCACGCTCAATACAGGAAAGAATCTACAATTCCACCCCTATACCAAACTTGACATGCATTATTATTTATAAAGCCATTTAAATCACATTTTCAAAGCTGTACCAACTACACAAACACAACAGTGAAATATTTAATGCGATGTACACAAGCACAGAGGTCTATTTACAGTTTCTTGCACAATTCATTGCATTGCCAACAACAAAATACAATAAAAATACTACAATAGCAACCGAAAAAACGAGGAAAGGATGAAAAAAATTCTTCTTTCTTTATGTTGTATATATACCGTGCACATCTACACTTTATTCTAAGAATCACTTTTGGTAATGGCACGCAGTAAACGTCTGTTCTTTGTTTTCTTTCTTATATGCGTGTAGTAGGCACAGCGTTGTTGTATACTTGTTGGCCATCATAATAACGTGGTTTGGTGAGAAGAATAGACAAAAGTTTTCATAATGCACTTTGATTTGTAGCAAATTTTTCCACCAAGTACTGGAGGTCGTTTCGTGGAGAGTGCAATGAAGCCAGCTTCATAAATCCAATGAAGCCTCTCAGCTGTCTTAACTCTCAACTTGCAAGGAACTCTCATTTCATTCGACCGCACTGGACATGCACCCTGATGCAATTTACGATCAAAGGTGGCACACTCTGAAATCCAACAGAGAGAAGCATTTCTAACTGCGTTTCAACTCCTAAATTCATCAGAAGGCGGTGCAATATATGTGGCTACAACCTGACCCGCCTATCTGATTAGATCATGGAAACATTTCTTTCTCATTATATCTGCGCCAGTGTCACATTCGTTCTATTAAAGCCGGCAAGCAAACAAGCTGAATTCTTTTATATTATACAAAATTCCTCACTTCAAATCCGACATCTTTCAATAAAAAGAAAAACTTTGTCCATTTCCTGTTTTAGCAATTTGTTTTAACTGCTCCAGCTTTATATTAGTTTTTCGTATAAGTGTGTATTACATGCATTTCACAAGCACCTGTCTTATAAAACCTTGCCTTTTTTTTTATCTATCTCTCTCTGTGCCTATACAATGGCAATGTGTGCTGTAAGCCTTTGTATGCATTATCTCTCGCTGCGCGTACGCTTGGTAAAACAGGGGAATTGAATGCTCGCAAATGCCTTAGCAAACCTACACTCGCTATTATATTCTACAATGCTGAAATAGGTATACACAGAAGAAAATTTCAACTCTGTCAGAAAAAGATAAAACTCCTTGAGTGACTTATGAAAATTCACTTTTACATCGGTTGAAAAAGGAAATCAGCTCAGATTCCATTTCCTACCATTCCTTATATCTATATAGAAACATATAATGGCTTTTGTCCTGCTTTACTATCTGTTTTGCACTCTCCCTCAAGCAACTACAGCTTGCTAGAAGCGAAAAAACAATATTGAACTGAGCTTCAATTTACTGGAAACTTCTTCCACAGACACCTCTCATGTTTAGTCGCCCCTCTCATACGAGTCAACTTTTAAATTCGTTGGCTCGTACAAAGCTGCTGAATCCAAATCTATGTAACAACCCATCAGGGAAACTCTCATACCAAAAAAAAAAAAGAAGAGGAGGAGGAAAAAAAAAAAAAGTTGCCTCTACGAGGAAAAAAAAAATAAATTGGAAAAATGCTTTAAAGTTGCAACTGCTTTAAGCAATAAGATCTAAATTTAATTTCAAAAAAATTTTTCCTTCTCAAGCAGCAACAACAAACTGAATCCCATCGCCATCATAGATAAGAAGAGTTTCCCTCTTTATAAATTATAAATTAAGACCGTTACTTAATTATTTAACCTTCACAACATTACATCTTTTTAAATACTTATTAATCTTATCTGTGGCAGATCTAAGTCCTCGAGGAAGAGCCCTTTGCTCGAGACTGTGAGATTTACAAAGCACTCTCTATCCGAGCCTCTCATTAATACAGTTAGTCAGTCGTTTGTCTGTCAGAAGAAACCAGAAACCATCAAAAAATGGGTCCAGGAAAAAACGTGATCCCACCTGTTCACGAAAAGCCACTTTATCATGATTAATTATCGTCGTAAATAGGTTCTGTCGTTCTGCGCAGCCGTAAACTATTAGAGCAAGTCAGTGGGAGAGAGAACAAAAATGTTAGAAATGTAGCAAATCATTATTATCCTTGGATGTTATTTATTTTTATTTATTTATTTATTTATTTATTTTATTTATTTATTTTTTTGTTGTAAAAAATGCTTGTTTTAAGAGTGCCCTGGATGACTTCTAATTGACAAGCTAACATCATTCCCAAGTAGCGATGCATTTCGCATGTTGATGTAGTTACTCGGGCTGTTGATGCAAAATAACGTTCAACTAATGTGGCAGTTTCTGACACTAACAACGTACTTAGAAGCCAGATTTTCTACGAGTTTAAC
This sequence comes from Geophilus flavus, assembly GCA_034695885.1. Taxonomy (NCBI): domain Eukaryota; kingdom Metazoa; phylum Arthropoda; class Chilopoda; order Geophilomorpha; family Geophilidae; genus Geophilus; species Geophilus flavus. The sequence goes on from JAQFZO010000305.1 coordinate 18,586, forward strand.
CGGCTTAATTTCTCCGTCGGTACTCATGAAAAGTGTTTAAGAGCAAACTCTCTGGGATTCTGTTGCGAGCATGGATGAGAAAAGCGGTCTCGCTGGACCCAAAACGAAGCTAATATTCTCTTAATGGAAGCCTGAGACGAACTCCACTATCAAATCAAAGGAACAAAACTACTCCCCATTTGCATAAATCAGACGCTTCACTTATCTGATTTTGTACATTCGAATTCTGCTGTATCTGCAGGCAAGCTTTTCCAATGGATTCTTAAATGCTCCTGACAAACAAACGGTGGTCAATGACTTCTTTTTGCGGTCTCGATTTACACTATCGCTGCCTAATAAAATGGCAATATAACATTACACCGACGAGCCATACTGACTAATTTAATGATCCACTTTTCCAACTTGTATTGCGCATTGATGTGCTTTGCTAAATTGGTCAACCCATGCTATACACTTGGCCCCCGAGCCACTCACGCGTGCACTATAAATGGCAAACTTGCTTCCGTTTTTTTCTTCTTCTTCTTCTTCTTCTTTTAAAAGGGCACTTATAAATTTCCATTTCAACAGACTGTATATCTTTGCTCGTGCTATTTATGACACATATTTTACATACGAATATTCACTAAATGAATCTCTAATTTATAAACCACTTACACTGTTTACACATAGAAAATAATTTAAATTTTATTCATCTTTAATACAGTCGTCACTGAGTGAGCATCATCCTCGGCTATAACAACAAAAGTTTATATACCGTATTTATTTATATATTAATTCCGTAAAAACGTATTAAAATTCACAAGTTGTTTAACTTTTAAGTAATTCATGTCGCCTGTGCTGCCATTTCCGCTTCTGTGATCACAATGCGAAGAAAATGAGGTGCGAAAGAATGAATAAAGCAAACTTGCTCACCAACAAAAAAGGGGCCACAAAGTATATAACGTAGGGGCGGTTAAAACTAAAGAGAAATCTAATAAAAACTGTGCTTTGCCCTATACGTGAATGTGTGCTGCGAAATAAAGTGAGCAACTGCGCCAAACATCTATTACCATACGCATTATACTTCAAAATAAGCTCGGAAATTATGATAACAACCCCTTAACTTTTAAATCTCAAGTTCATTTACACCAGCGAAAATCAATTTATCGACTTTTAATGTTGACAAAAAAATTAATGGTCTATATTTAGAAAATGAAAGAAGGATAAAAAAAAAAAAAACCAAAGTCAATAATTCTTTTTCCCATCATCCGCTTTAATTATTCCCTTTTTATTAAAATTTTAATATTGTTTTTTTAGAACATATAGAACAAAAAATAACAATTTTTTGTGGGTGCTCGGAAAAAATTTCAAAAAATAGCCAATTTTATACAGCGAATTAAGTCACTGTACAACCCTTTTTGTTTATCTTATCTCATCTGAAATACTATAATAAATGGAACTTTTCGTCTCATTGGAGGGTCAGAGTCAAAAGATGTTTGCTTGTTTTGTCTTTCTGCTCCCGTTTCTGGCTATTCTCCAGAGAGCAGATGCAACCCGGCTACATATCTCAGATAACAGTACATGTAGGCAAAGAGGGGGAAAAAAATCGCCGTGCCTGCACTTGTACAAGGCACATTTACAGTCCAACAAAGTTTTGTTTTCGAGCTTCTGCTATTCGTGTCTCGTCAAACCCACTGCGCTTTCACACACACACACACAAACTCACGGAATATTGCAAAGCTCATACTTATTGATCTTTTGTCTTATCGATTGCTTTCAGCCCTTTGGGACCCCTCCCTGCTGCACCCATTCTTCATACCTCGTTTAGCTAAAGAGATATGACGCCTACCAACATTCTCAAACAAATCTATATATAGGGCTCTAAGGAGCTTAAAATTGAACAACTTTTTCCTCACATCAACACCGCAATTGCGCTTAGAATTCTAACTCCATTTTTTCCCTCACATTTTTTTCCGTGCTAAATTAGTAAAATATTCTATATTCAGAAAAGAACATTTTTGTAAAAAATTTAACTGCATTGTAAAACGTCCAAATACATGTCGTCGCATCTCTCTGTATGTATGTAATTTGCATAAAAAATCATTCTCACACTTTTGTTTTTTTTTTCTTTCTTTCAGTCTTTCTTCTTCTTTTCCCTTCGAGCAAAAAAAAAATAAAGATGGTTCCTCGCTTACGCAATTTCTTTCAGTCCATTTACAAGAATTGCAGATTTTCTTTTTTTAGCCAACCGACTTTATTCTTCTCAGGAATAAAAAAAAAAGAATAGAAGCCGAAAAAAGCAAAAATTACAGCATCAAAGAGGGAAAGACTGGTGGATTCGAGCTAATTACTGTGGCGTCAGTTGACCATGGGGGTAATTGGTTTTGACAAAGCTAGCACACCAAGGCCGTCTTCTCTTCATCCAATCCTGCAGACGATTCAACTCACGCTGGGTCTCGCCATTCCAGTCGGTGTGAGTTCTCCTCCTGATTGGGGAGAAGTCCATGGCCCCTTGGGTGGTGGGACAATCAAAAAACGCCAGAGGAAACCTTCAAGCTGCCAATTTCGGATGCAATACCGTCACGAAGTCCAATCTTTCTTCTTTTTTTTCCCTCTCCCCTTCCCTTCTTCACCTCACCAAGAAGTAAAAATAATTTTTATTCTTTTTTTTTTTCTTTCGTCTTCCTTTTATCATCAACCACCGGTTCTCTCTCTCTTTTCTTTCTTTCTCTGGTAGCCATAAGACTGAGACATCAAGAAAGGTTCAATTAAGTGTTAGAAATTACATGGTAGCGAAAAAATCCTCGAGCAACTAAAACCTACTCATCGCTGAATTCAGTCATACAAATGGCCTTTTTGGTATTAAACCGAGTCTAATTTCCCTTAAATTAAGACTTCATAAAAGCGCGAATTTTGCCTCTAATCCAATGCAAGGGCAGTAACATACGTGACACGTGTAACCAAATGCACCCAAGCAACGTGTTTACGAAAAAAATATTTAAATTTCAGTAGCGTGTCATTTATTGTCGTAATGTCTCTATTTTTTAAATTTACGCATGAAAGACGGCTGCTACTACTACTGTATATGCAATTGCCCGGTCCAATGACAGATGCAAAACAGAATGCAATCGAATCAATCGCTGTATACTGACAAAAGTAATAAAGGAACCACGCTTAGAAACACCCATCTGTTGTGGATGATTGCAACCACCAACTCCCAATATGATGTTTACCACCTCCAGTTTGTCTGTTATTAATCCCTGAATGAACTCATTAACGCCTCGATTAAAACCAATAAATAATGCCTCCTTAACCTGTCAAAACAATGCAATCGACTCGTCACTCTCCCGGGAAAGGAAAAACAAAAAAAAAAAATCATTTCATGCTGAATGACTCGAACAATATTTGTCACCAAACGTTTGACAGAAAAATTGCAGGAAGTAAGGAGAAATCCTTGTAGCAATAACGCTCGAGTCTTTCCTTCCTCGTTAGTGTGACGTAACGCATTAACAGTCGTCCTTGGTCGTGGGCTGGAGAGACAATAGGTGTTGAAAAGTGACGGGGGAGTGCAGGAGGTTGAGACGAGGGAGAGTGTAGGCAAGGATTTATTTTACAAGCACAGCCATTGAGTCGGGTTGTAAAATGCACGGGGTGGGCAGTTTGTCCTGCGGGAGAGCCTTAGACGACTTTCTTCCAAAGCGATCCTGTGGCTTGCTCTTGTAATAAGACTGAGGTGACTTTTTGCCACGGGCATGGCCAATTGACACCATAAAATTATCAGGGAAACCCTCTTTCAATTGCAACGCACACAAAAGAAGTTGAAAACACAAAACAGCCGAAAGCAATGCTAAATAAAAAAAAAATTCGCTAACACTTGCGTAATTACACACACCCCACTTTCCATTCCCTTTCCCTTTCTTCCCCTGCACTTTCTCCATCCTCTGTTTACCTTCAACTGCACACCAGTGCGTAACAACCTTTCTTTTTTTTCTTACCACCATTTTTATCTATGGATATTACACTTAAAAAAAATATCTTGGCTTGTATATGTAGAAGGAAGTGGTTCCAAAAAAAAGATAAGATGAAGAAACAAGGAAACTTCTCCACGTGTGTTCGTTCTGTATTTCCAACGTCAGAGGTAACATACATCAGTCACGGTTGAACGAAAAATATAAGCAGCTGGACATGGGACGGTGAGTGATATTCCTTCATCCGCATCATAAGTCATATGTAATTTAAATAAGTATACGGTAGCGAGTTATAGAAACTTCAATCGACAAATATAAATTTATCAAAACAGTAATTTCGTTTTGTAATTTCCCCCAAGCCTGACGGAAGCATTTCGGTCGACGCCATTAGTGGCCATTTTTATATTATTTACTGCTACTGATTTCCAATTGTGATTAAATAAACGGAGAGAGGAAAAAAAATGTCTATAATTATCAATTTTATGATAAATGCACGATAGGGCCGTGTTTATGTTAAGCATTCATTCACAGCACGTGGCAACATTTTCTCCGTTTTTTTCCTCCTCTTCTTCTTCTTTTCCCTCTAACATCCCCTCATGTTAAAACGCTGCACTCGAGTGGCTTCACAAGATACATTTGTATGCAGGGTCCTATAAACCAAAACTTTGACATGGCAGGTAGGTGAAGGGAGAGCCAGTGTGAAAAATTTACAATCAAGCAGTGCATAAGATTGAACTTGATAAAAATGTCTACCTGCAAGTAAGTGGTAGGTCGCATGCCTCATGATTTTTTATTTTCTGGGACAAAGACAAAGAAAGAGTCTCCCTCCCTCAAAATAATAATAATAAATAAAGAAAAAAAAATAATGAGAGAAACCAGGCAGAGTTCTAACAAGCCCCTTCACCCACTTGAAAACATTGATTGGAAGATTATAGAGATATGTGTTTTAAAATAAGACCCGATGATCATCGGCTGTACGTGTTGGCGATACGAAAGAAAGCTATAGCTAAATATTTTAAAAAGAATAATAAAAATAAAATGAATAAATAAATAAAGAGAAAAAAGGCGTAATTAATTTAAAATTTCAGTTTCCCGCAATAAACATCCACATTCGGGGTCTGAAAACACGAAACGATTAAAATAATAAAAGTTTGTTGCCCCATAAATCCGACTCGTAAACTTATTCAAAGACTATAAAAGCAGGAGTACGGTAAAAATTTCACCTTCTTAAAATAGAGAGGTGGGTTAAAATTATTAATGAATAATTCGGGCGCTCACACACACTAAATAGATCTCTAAACGGAAAGATCACCCCATGGTAGCAGTTTAGTTTCCACTTGATAAAATGCCGTGATAAACGTCGTAACTTTTCAGTAAATGCCAATTTGGCTAGACTAGCATTGACTCTATGTTACAGGAATATTAAAGGGAAATAGCCCATCAAACGTTTATTGCTGATACCCTGGAGTTGTTAGCACCACCATAACGTTGAACAAGAGGGGCAACTGGCAGTCAAGCGAAGGGACAGTGGGATTACCCGCACATTTTACTACAAACCGTACTATGTCGGTCCACGTGGTGAACATGTGGTAAAAGGAAGCTGCAGTTTATGAATGAAACCATCAAACTGATTGCCCTAAATACCCGAAACGTACAAAATGCAATGGCTAAGGGCCATTATTTACATCTCCATTAGCTTAACGGTCCTTTCGTGTAATTAGACTTACTTTTTTGCCCCTTACAGTCAACGAAGAAAAATGGAAAAATTTTCACTGCATTAATTCCATTTTAACTTTTTTTTTTTTTACCTTGTTTATTTTTAATTTTGTATTATTGTAATTATTTTCTTATCAAAAAGTTGTTGATTTATTTCGACAGGTTTAAGAAATGGGGGAAAAAAAAGTTAGTAACTTTTTTTCTCGTTTAACTCTTACTTATTTTTCACCCAAATACCCAAATGAGTCGTTTTTCTAATGGGTAAATCTTGCATCTAGGTGGAGTGTAATCAAGACTGACTTTATTGATAAGTTGCGCTTGCTTTTCGCCCCAATTCTCCAGCGGGTGATCACGAGCCACTATCTAGAAAAATAATGGAAGTTACCAAAAACTTATTCCCGAGTGGCCTCCCGCATTACTTTCGGTGGCCATGGGCAAATTTATATATACGACTGGCTACTGTTCTACACCCACCGCACATACATTTCCCCATTTACTTTTTTTCCTTGTTTTCCTTTTTCAGCAGCTACACACATGACCGATTTCCCTCATTCATCACAGAAAAACACACTTAGCTTCTCTCATTATTCTTTTAGAGCAATTTAATTAAGTCTAATTGATTAATTTAGTTTCGCATTCGATCGTGATATGTAAAAACGATAAATTCCTTTTTTTTCCTCGAGAAAACGAGTAAAAACAAGGTCCGCGTTGCAAACTACGCCATGCCAGCCATGTTGGGAGGAGAAACGAGCGGTGGAGGCCATTTTGCGAGCCGTTGACTGATGATAACTGCTGGCATCAGGAGACTTATTTACCTGAGCCTTTATTATCATAACACGGCATTTTCATGGAGAAACGAGATTCCCCTGACGAACTTTTAATCGCGACTTCAGCTTATTAAGACACGGCTTTTACAACGCATTACAACATCATCACATCAAAATTTTCAAAGATTATCTGCTCGTAGTGAAACGGCAAAATGGCGGACACCTTTCTTTCCGCACGAATTTGGAGCACAAACACACATGCACACACACAACACAGCGACCAAATTTCTCGCTTCAATAAAACCGGAAAATTTGATTGTTTATTTCATTTTAATACCGATAAAACATGTAATTAGACTATAGTCTATAGATTACGCGTTTAAATATGGTATCACTCTTCAACACGCCGTTCAAAATAGATATGAAATGTATAGTATTACAAGAGGGAAAAAAATACGAGAAAAAAAGCGATTGTAATCGTTAAATTATCTTATATGAATTAGATTTATTTTACATAAAAATAAATCTCATTTTTTCCTTCCGTTTAAGTAGCTCTTTTCACATCTATTTTTCACCGGGAAAAAAACGGTAACAAAAACTAATATAGGAAATAAAGGAATAAAAATAAAATTAAACTGCCGAAAACCCTAGAGAAGGACATTTCCTAAATAAACTACAAAATTTATTTCCAGAAACTTACCACCTGCGTCCATTTCACGCGCTTCGAAACCGTATACAACTATGTATACCTTTCACGATGAGAGAACACATCGCATTTTCTTTCCACCTCGTAATGCTTTTCCTCATTTGCATTAAAATTGTCTCGTATATATGTATATACATATATAAAACAAAATAATTTTCATTTTAATGCTTTAAGAAAAGAGAGAGACAAACAAGTTATTTCTAGTTTAGATAATCAAACAATTTTTTCACCTTACCTATACGCAATATGCTACATTACATTTTTGAGGCTTTGTATTTACCACTACTTTTATGACATCTTTATTCCTTTCCCCCCATTTTTTCCCTTTAAATATGTCAAATCTCGCTCATATTTTTTTTTCTCTCAGAAAATATTTTTTCCTTTACATTAGGAGAGCTCTAGAGGACGAGAAACGAACGAGGAGGAAAGAAAACAGCTCAGCTAATGAGATTCAGGAACTCCAAACACGCCGCAATGGGCGGGGTCTGGAATGCAAAGCCCCGCCTTTTTCAAAATGGCAACCTAGAGTTTATAGTGTGTGGTTGGATGGTTCACGTCACTTCCTGCGGACGTCATGTAGCGACGGGTATGACGTCGCGCTGTTTTGAATTTTTTTCTCGCATTACACTCACTCCTTTGGCGCCTCGGTGGCAAACCAATGGGAATTTTGGAAACACGATAATTCGAAAAACCAGTTAATAAAAAAAAAATTCGACTTTTACATCACTTCCGTTGTTAGTTAAGCGAGTGTTTGTACGAGGGGAAAAAGGCGCATAATGGCATAAAGGGCGGGTCGTTTGGTGGATTCGCTCACCCTCCCATCTTTTCACTTTACCCACAACCCTTAACACGTGCACGCGCGCGACCAAAATGAGTAACAGAGGTTAGAAACTAGTCAGAACTTTTAACTTCCATTCACCCTTTCAACACTAGATGGTAGCACAATACGACTCAATTGCCTTAAAGACCTTTTCCTAATAAATCAAATGACAACTTTTTTTTCCCCTCCGAGTTTTAAATTTACACTGCTAAATCAAATTAATCCCTGACAACTAAGCGCATTAAATGTTATGAACATTTAAAAAGTTAATGAAACTCAAATAATCGACCTACTTGTCACTGAGCTAATGACATCTTAAAAAAAATATCCACGTGCAAATATCCAAAATGGACACACCTAACTGATTTAATAGGAGAAAAATTCGACTTAGGAAAAAAAAGAATGAAATTCCATACCTAAATACTTCCTCCAAAAATTCAATTACCCAAAAATAAATATTGATCTTTCGAGTTTTGCCTTCGAAATCTAAATTTTTAATTTTGTTTTGTTTTATCGTTCCCTTCAAAAATTGTCACACTGCCAAGAAAAAATAAAGTTTCCTCGAAGATATTAAAAGTTGAGAAACAAAAGAATCGATCGACTTAATAAATTGGGAAAAAAAAACAACCGAACTTCCCTGTCAAAGCAAATCAATAAATTAAAAGTTGAAAAATCAGAAATGTAATAAATCAATTTTGATTTCCCCTTTCTTTCCTCACTCACTCACTAACTCTTTACTTTTTAAACATCTGAGTTATGAAATTTTATCTACTTCTTTTACGTTTCTATAAACAATCATCTTACACACGATTTGGTCATAAACTAATGATGAGGCTGTAATCAAGTCATAAAAATAATTTCCTTAAACGTTATTTTAATTCATCAGATGGCTGTAACATAGTTGTAAACCTAGCATTTTTATCTGACGACAATTTAATGATAGCCATCACTTAATCTAAAATAATCCATTAACAAGAGCAAATAAAAAATTTTTTTTCTCTATACCTGAATACTCGGCCATTTTTTAAAGCACATTTTATCCTTTTTTTCCTCTCCTCATAGTCCATTGAAAAGTGCACAGTAAAAAAGCAGCCTCAACTCGTAAAACTAAAAGTGTCCGACCACGAGTGTGCATCATCACGGCCATGCCTGCCGTCTAGCTTCGCCCGTTTGCCGCTTTGCCTTTGGCACCAGCACGGTTGAGACGAGTCGGTCGGAGTCTCCCCTCAGCTCTGTGCGTTTTATCCCAAGTGCTTACGGTTTTATACTGTTTCTATGCCAATGACCGATTACATATTCCTCAATTTTTATGGATGTTAAATATCAGACGAAGGTAATTACTAAGGAGTCTCTTTATGGACAATAACGAGCATTCTTTCTCTTTTTATGCGCGTCATAAAGCGTTCAGAGATGGCAAACTTGTGCCAGCAGCACGTTGTCAAATGGAATAAACCCCATGCTTAGACTAGTGCACGTGCTGCTCGATGATGTCATTCGGCATTAGGGAAGGAAGGAGCATTAACGTGCGAGGGAGAGAAGGGGAATTGCATGCACACACAGTCACAGTCGCACAGTCACCCCTATATATAAGTTGCGAGAGGAGTTGTCTGCCCATTTTATGCTAGTATCGTTTTTCTAGCCCTACTTTTATAGAGAGAGGGAGAAACCATGTGGCACCGAAACCACGTGTCTTTTCTCATCGCCCATGCTTTCGAGCTGAGCTATAACCTCAGCTTTATATACGTACCTAGTTTACTTGGATTTCAATCGAATCGAATTCGAGTTACCTTGATATAATTGTTGACTTT
>JAQFZO010000306.1:0-28324 GCA_034695885.1 Geophilus flavus
GTTTCTTTTCTGCTGGCTTCTTTTCAGCGGCCGGCTTTTTTTCTGGCGCCGGTCTTTTTGCTGCTGGAGCACCTTCCGGCTTTTTATCTGGAGCTGGGTTCTTTTGAGCCTTCTTTTCTGGTTTTGGGGCTCCTCCAGACGCTCCTTCACCTAAAATCAGATTTTGTATGAGATAATGGCCTCCTGGACAACGTGGCTGCGTTAGGCCTAACACCTTAATCACGTGTATAGCGATCGATCTTTAAGATTTTAGACTTATTTTAACCAGATTATATTTATGATGATGAATATGAGCTAAATAACACGTTTTTGTCAAAAAATATACCTGATGGTGGTTTTTTTCCGGGTGCTTTAGCAGGCATGTTCACAACGTATGCAAGCAACGATTGTTGGGAATTTGCAACGGCTTCCGTTCCTCTAGTTAGCAATGATGTCACCGACTGGGAATCGTGGCGCGCCGTGGACCAATTCGCCATCTGGTGGCAGTTTTGAAAAGTTTTTGCTTTCGCTTGTAGGGCTTCCATTTGTGCATCTTAAATACATATTTTATTTTTTAAAATAAATTTATGCACACAATAATAAAAGTTCTTTCCTTAATTCAATTAATTTATTAAGCACAATTTTTTAAAATAAATAAATTAAACTGAAAAAATATATAACAAATAAAATAATTAAATTTAAAAATTTAAAAAAAATGTCAATCAAATCGCACTGATTTTTTTTGGAGAAAATATATACTTTCTTGTGACATTTATGGTTAAAAAATTATTTCTAGATAATACTGAACAATTCTCTCTTCTATATTTTTTTTCATGTACTAAGGATATACTTATACAATTACAATTCTTTCTGATACTGTTAGACAAATAATTTAGTTCGGTTTTCAAGTGCAATGTTCAATAACAATTTTGTTAGATAAAACATAACCTTAATCGATAGGTAATCTACATAAACGGAGTCATTCAAAGTCAGTGCTTGTCCGTAAAATGTGGGAACCTGTAGAAACAGATCGCAGAAATAACATAATATCGAAACTGTCAAAGCTATAGATTTGCCTATTTGCATCTTTGGAAGACAAAACTACAACAAGTAGAAAACAAACGATGGGGTTTTTCAAGCTATTTCAATTTTGGTATTCGTATAATTTTTTTTTTTCAAAACGAAAACAGCTTCATATGTTACGAGTACGTACATCAGCAGGTTGTTTGTTTATGTACACGTTTAAATTCTATTAAGGATTTCACTAGAAGTGAGAATTGAGTTCAGTGAACAATCCATGTACAACTGTGTATGAATTAATTATTTATAATTTCTTTTTCATTTCTTTTTTTCTTCCTTCTTCTTCTTTAAAAACCACTTGCAGATTCTTCTTTTTTTCCACTTTGTAGGGAGAGTTAAGTCTTGTGCACTTCCCAGTTCACAAACACCTTCATCCATTAATTATTTGGCACAAAAGTAAGGTTCACCAATATGATTATTAAACATCTTCTCGTGGGAAGACTTACACCTTAGCAGAAAGCTGAGATGTAATGAAAAGAATGAGGATCAACTCCAGTAACCAGTGATATTGGACTGCCTTTGATGAAGCATCTAATGAATAAAAATAGAAAGGAAAAAAATATCTTAGAACTTTTATCACAAATTTTAGAAAAAAACAGAAAAAAAAACATATCAACAAATGAGTTCAAGGAAACGAGAAATATTTAAATAATTTAAAATCAATTAAATAATACTTCAAAGACAATTAATTATCGTGGGATTATAAGTTGCATGCCGTTCATTAGCCACAAGGCCCACAGCGCTAATAATGGCAAATCACTTTTAATTGCCTCGATGCGGGTTTCTTGAACTTGTAAGAAACTTGTGGATTAACCAATGAACAAATTCATTCTCTGATGCAATTTACTCCCAAAGCCACACCATGCGATAGGGGAAAAGTCGACGAGTCGATTTTTTCTTTTTTGTTTCAGTGAATAAGTACTTCCCACCACCATCCGAGTGCCATTATGTGTTGTTTGCGCTTTCTTTCCTATTCAGCGCTTCTTCGCTTTTTTTTTTGGTCTCCCCCTCCCCTCACTTCTCTTCCTTCCACTTTTGCCAATAGGGAATCGTTCAGAAACACTCTGCTAGCCACAAGTGGGGCTAATTTCCAACTGTCTTTGTCTTTTTTCTTTAGTCTCGTCTTGTCAGTTTCCTCCTATTTACGCACTCATTTTTTGTCAGATAATAAGAAGAAAAGAAAAGCGGAGGATAAACCTAAGGCCGTTTTAAAAAGGCTATGAACTATCCATGCTAAAGGTGTTGTGAACCTACAAAAACTGCCTTACAACCCCTTGAGGATTTGATAAGTGTTGCCGCTTTTAGCTCAAGGAAGAGTAGCTATGAGGTAAATTGAGCTATCGACAGTCTAAAGAGAAGCATTTTGACCCTCGGTTTTAAAGACAAGCCCCGGCTAAACAAGAGAAGGACGAGTTTTACATATTTTAAAACTATTTCCACGACAGGGAATGCAACACATGTAAAACAAAACAGGTTTGTGAATTATAAACGAACACCGTCTTCAGTTTGAAACGTGATATAGATGAGATCAGATTTTTAGCCTCTTCACATGCATTATTAATAATTTTTTTCCCGCAGAAAACTCTTTCGTGGATTTATATCCTAGAAAATGTAACACTGTCCCGCAATACATTGCCAAACCGTAAAATTATGATTTATTCATATCATAAGAAAAAATATATATATAAATAAAACTAAGGAACTAGAAACTTTCAACTTTATCAATACTAAAAACTGATTGAAAGATTTATAAATCACAGTAATCCAATAGTACCGTATTTATAAAGACCACACCTTCATTTTTCGAGCAGTAAACAACATATCCTGGTGAAACGCATTGCCAGATATAATATCGCAAAATGGTAAACATCAATTTCTACGGCTTTATCCACAATAAAAGTGCGAAGATATTGAATCGTCGAAAGAAAGAAAAAACTTGAAATTGTCTATACTTTGTGAGTCAGCACATAATACGGAATAGACGAGACCGTAACTAAGAACTGAGGTGCAATGCCGTGTTCCTCGAAAAATATTTGGCTAGATTCATTTTGCCTCGTATTGATTCTCAAGCCGTGTGCTTCACTCCTCACTTTGATGGTGATCACGTTCAAATAACCAAGTTAGGCTCGTGGCAGCTGCTCGACTGTACAACTTGGGATTCTTCCTTTCCCTTCTCTTTTCACGGGATTCCTCACAATGATATTCCTTTCGTTTTCTCTAGTTCGAACAATTGCTCAGCTGCGTTTGGTACCCGATAGGTTTGGTCAGGATCCAAATTGCTTTTTGATGACTTTTCAAGAAGAGTTTTTCTCTACAGATGGAGTGCCCGCCGACTAAGTTTGTTTCAATTTGAAGGATAAATATAAGCTTAGGTCATACGAAGTTGCATGCAATTTTTATGGAGGAAAGGAAATCAACCAAACTTGCTTGGTTAAGGCTAAACCATTAGAAATTCCTAGAAACCGAAGAAATCAAGCTGCGGCAAACCAATTTTACTCCGACTAAAAAAAAAAGTTTGCAAATGTACAATATATAGAATGATAGAATGAAAAAAAAAATCAATCAAGCTGCGGCTTTGTGGATTGATAGATAAATAAGGTTGACAGTCCCACGCCCACCCAACCCCCTGCATGTTATTCTTACGTTCCATACCTGCTGTGATATTGGGAGGCCGTTTCTGGACAGGTTTCATGATTTCCCTGTCAGGTTCAGGAGAAAGCTTCCCAGTGGGAATCTTGATTTCTTCTCCTGAGAGAGAGATACCAACAGAAATATTGACTATAGTTAATAAAGTTTCTAAGTTTCTTTACAAATTACAACAAGTTAAGAAAATATAAAATATAGAGAAAAGATGAAAATGAATTTTTAATCTCCAGTAACGCAATTGCTGTAAGGCATCTTAACAGTATGTGCCTTTGGATCAATTGTGCCACTAACATAAGGATGTTGCTCTTTTCACATGATAAGGGCACTGAACTAACGATTACCAGCATGAATAGCATTGTCCAGTCCATCTACATACAAATTTTTTCTTGAATCAAGAGTTTTATATCCTGTTGTGGTATCGTTGCTTGTGAAATGCTCTAAAAGAAATAAAAAAACAAAAAGGAAAAATTATAAAAAAGAGGGAAAAGGTCTTTTTATTTCTACGTTTTAAGAACAATAAAGACTGACTTCGCTTTTCCTTTTCAAGTGACATGAGAAACAAGCAACATTTTGATAGATCCGGCCCAAGCGAGTTGCATTGAGAAAGAAACAATACAAACTTGTTCTCGAGTCTGACAGGCGTGACGTTTTAATAAGTAAGTTTTTGGCTTTGGTTGCTCATCTCTTTTGTTACTCTTTAACTTATTTTTAAATTATGAAAAATCCCTGTCACAGTTTCCTCCGAGACTGGCTTTTGGTGGCTGCACAGTTTCTCCGCCGACTTGGTAGTGCGCCATACCTCTTTTGTACTTTCTCAGCCCCAGCAATTTAAGTTTGCTCTACGAAGGAATGTGCTTAAAACAAAAGCCAGTACGACCTTCTTGAGTTTTGATGGAGCTATAAAATTAAACTCATGCTTGCTTTACATGACTCCAGGACATGCGCAAGGTTTGTAAGAGTTTCTAGTTTTTTTTCTCTTTCTTTCTTATTCTTTTTTTTTTAAATTTGAGGTTACACTTTCATCCTTACCTTCTATTCGGAAGCTCACGTGGGATTCTTCACTTTCCGTTCTGTGTCGACTGGTAGGCAATTCGAGTTCTGTAAGTGAAGGTTAAGAAGTAAAGAAAAGAAATTGCAAAGAAAAAAGAAATCTCTGATTTAGTGTCGTAACGTGACGTCCCCACGTTGCCATCTGGAGACAGATTGTGAAAAGCTAAACAGCTCAGACGTGAGGTATAAAATTTAAGTATGGGGTTGAGAAAAAAAATTCAGCTTCTGTCATGACTAAAACAGCAATGGGGGTTGTTGAAGTGCAAAGTTTTATTGTGGCTAAATTTAAAAGAAAAACAAAACAAAAAAAAATAACAACAAAATGCAGTAAAACTGATTGCTCCTAAATTGTTAAAAATAAAATCTAAATTACTGCTCGTAAACACACATTTATATTCTTTATTACCCAAAAGTGACACTAAGCTTTCCGACTTACACAAAAGTCATCACCAGGCAGTTAATGTTTTGCTTTACTGCACACACATTAACATTCCACTGCCATTGCTTATTGGTTATACAGTTATTGCCGGTTCCCACCGTTTATAACAACCTGATCAGGTTCTTGTTGAGTTTTTTTTCTTTCTTTACTTCTTCTATTGGGTCCATTGTGACCTCTCATCCATCATAATCATTGCCAATTTGTGTGTATCCTTCTTTCCAACCCTTTCTTTTTGCTCTATCATCGTTTTCTTGGAACTTTAGTTTTATTTCATCTAGTTGGACATTTTCCCCCAGTTTTGCGCGAATGGTTTTCACAAGAATAGTTTTAAGTTTATTCACACTTTTTTTTATTGCGCACGACATTAAAATAAAGATGGCTTGTGTAAATGGAAGACATACATGGAAAAAAGCTCTTTCGTTTTTATTTTAATTACCGAATTATGTTTATTATAAGTACGACACAGATGTAAAACCATGAGTTCAAAGTAATGAATCCAAAGCCGATTCAATTTCATTAAATTATCTAATAAAGTTTTATTAATTTTATTATCTGAATTAATATTGAATTTCAGGTTAAGTTAAGTGTTAAAATTTTTAAGACTCCCTTCCCTATTCCATATACACATACGTAACTTCAAACTTTAAAGTTACAAAGTTTCAATTTAATGAAATTAACTTAATTTATTTTAACTACCGTTCATCACAAAGTGAATTCAATTTAGGAAGTTACAAAGTAGGACTGAATTCTCTTTACCAGTGTCACACCAAATCGGTCAATCGCCGCTGAAAGCGGAAGAATAAACTCTTTAATTGACTGTACCGCAACGCAACATGCCTCACAGCATGTTCGTTTACTTTTATCAAGAGCACTCATATTGCTCAATACATTTTGCATCCGCACTGCCAAATCTCTTGCTCGATTGCGACCACAGGAACGGTCTTTCGAGACTTAAAGTAACAGTTTTATTCAATTTCTCTCATTTATAACAAATGGGATTCATCAATCGCACAACAGATTACAAATACCTTTAAAGACCACTTCACAAACAATAAGGAATTTTATTTTTATACCACAGACCAAAGTAGAAGTACCATAAGGAATATTTCCTGAAACCTTTGAAAAGTTTAAATTTTGCAAAAGTCTTTGTGAAATGGTCATTTTATTTCTGTATTATGCAGTCATAAAATTTAAAGAGTTTCACACGAGCAATTAAAATTCCAACATCATAAAGTAAAAGAGAGTGGGACTTATTCACTATATAATATAATACTTCTTACCGTGTAGTCTTATACTTTGTTCCGCTTCGCCCATGGAATTTTTAACTATGCAACTATAGCCACCATAATCCTTTGGTTCCAAATATCGTATCGTGAGCTTCATGTGCACTTTATACACGTTTTCCAGTTCGTACACTTGGTACTTGTCGCTGGTAATGAGAATCTCTCCATTCTCTCTCGTCCAGTAGTTGACTGATTTGGGTGAAGCTTCCACGTAACACTCCAAAGTCACTTCTGTGTTGATTGGAGCACCGACTAGTTGGTTAGGTACTTTGAGCAGTGGCTCGACTTAAGAAAGAGTAAGAAGGAAATTAAATTTCTGAGTTCACCAAACTTAATTAGATGTTCTTCTCAAACTCACAATTTACTTGGAGCCAGATTCTTTTGCTCACGGAAGGAGGGATACCATTCGACGCTATGCACAGATAAGCTCCCATATGTTTGCGAGTCAGTTTGGTCATATTAAGAACTTCACCCTCCACTTTGAACACTGTCGAGAGAAAAGAAAAGAAAATGAAAGAGATAAAATAAATTAATTCAATTTAAAAAATAAAATTATATTTGCGATATACAAATTTTTAGATTTCCAATATCATTATTTCAAAATTCCTGCGCAGCATTCCTTTTTTGCGGACAAATCTTTTAAAATTAAACCTCGCTTATTTGTTTTACTGCAGCAACGTTTGTTTTTTGATTCTAAAAATATTTAATTTCACTATAGTTTAAATAATATCAAAAGTTTGTTTGCTAAATATTTATGTTCGACAACAAGATTGGGGAGAAGTGCCAAGACTCCGTATCCTTCAATTACAAATTAAACAAATTCGAGTGGTTAATAAACACATCTTGAGCGTGAAAGTCTTGCACACATTTCGAGTAGTATTTGGTGTTATCTGTTTTAACCCAGTCGAGCTGCTTCGCGATGTTTATTTTATAAAATAGCTCAGTACGTTGCAACCAAATTGGTACAGTTTGTTTTAAAGCTCATCCTCGTTAAAATTCTTTCAGATGACAATGCCAGTATTGTACCTTCGGATTTTCAGTTTCATTAGATCCATTTTATTCACCGGATCGGGTCAAATCAATGATGCCATTCAATCGAGAACGATCGGTCATTCATGTTCCAGTGGTTTAGTCCAAGTAA
Source organism: Geophilus flavus (assembly GCA_034695885.1). Taxonomy (NCBI): domain Eukaryota; kingdom Metazoa; phylum Arthropoda; class Chilopoda; order Geophilomorpha; family Geophilidae; genus Geophilus; species Geophilus flavus. The sequence continues at coordinate 7,619 of JAQFZO010000306.1, forward strand.
CTAACAAATTGTAGCTTTTAGAATAAATTATTTCCCATCAACACCTTTTTGAATGACTGTTTCACATCGCTCGACAGAAAGTTTTAAAAATTATTAATTAAAACCGTTAATTAATTCAAATCCAATTTTAATTTTTACCTTTTATTCTTTCCTTGCCGTTTGATCGCACAGTTATGTGCTCGCCGTCTTCCCGGCGCCATGATATTTGCGGAGGAGGGTACCCGGAAGCCCTGCAAACTAACATGACGTTTCCACCCTCCAAAACTACAGCATCAGAACTGGTCTCGTGATTGATAATATCCGGTGGAACTATTTAGCAGAATAAAACGAAATAAAATAGAAAATAAAATACAAATAACACGTTAGAGATGTTAATCAAGCGGTGTTATTATAGCGTATTTTTTTGATTTGTGGTAATTCAATAAAATCAATAAACCATTTCGCAAAGTTAAATCAACTTGGAATCTTTGCCAACATTCTGAAATTGACATGCAGTATTTAAGCCTCTCTTGTATGTCGCCAATAAGATTTAATGCTCGAGTGACTGCCGATCAATAAAGAAACTTGTCGAAAGAATTAAATACCAACTTAAACGCAATCATGCGTACCTTTCGGGAAGATTTGTAAGCTCTATTTTTAAGTCTAGTTTCAATTAAAATTGGAAATTTACGTGCAAACAGTAATAAAAAAAATCATTATCGCACAAAATTACTTTACCTACGACTTCCATGTACCCCAATCTGTGTTTCATTGGTGAAGAGTTGATTTGACACATATAAAAACCTCTGTCATCTTCTTTGATATTTCTTATGTGAAGATCCCAGTTTCGATGACCATTGTGAACGATGCTTATTCTGGAATTATGGGTGACCACGTGATTGTGTATCGTGAGCACCGTTTGAGTGTCCACCTTTATCCATGCCACCTAAGTAAATAAATAATTCAATTGTAGTTTGCCGTCTTCCTCTAATTACATTTATCTTCCCGTTATCGATTTATTGAAAAATCCATGTTTATTTTCATATTGGATGGGAAGAACTAATTCATTACTCAATTTTCTCACTTTCTCTTTTTTATTTTTTAAAAAAAACATCATCCAATAAATGTAACCAAACATTCTCTAGCTATAAAACTTTTCTTTTACGTGGTATTATAAATCGTTATTTCTACCATAAAAAAGAAAAATATATTTAAATAGCCAACGATCTTCCATAGTGAGGTACAGAATAAAGTAAAAAAATTCCATTCCAATTTCCTCTATACAAACTTCCCTCTCATTTTCTTTTCAAATTGTACCTTCTAGCAATATAATGATAAGCCACAAACCTGTGTGAAATTTTTATATCTAACGACAAAACCTTTCTTTCCTTCTTTTCTCAAGTTATCAGTAATGAAAAGTTTTGCGATCGTATCGTCCTCACAATACTTCACCGTAACTCAGCAAGTTATTACTCTTCCTTCCTCATCCTCACATTCACTCAATTTTAATGCAATTCGTTTGGATGCGTTTTAATCCGATATATTTACCCTTCCAAAGCGTGGTTGGCATGTCACATAGTTTTAGGACATTCAATCACATTAATTAAACATTTATTTACGTCCAGGTGCACACAAGATTCGAAACAGCTGGCCAAACCTCAATCAACGTTTAATCATCTCATCGGTATCCTCGAGAGAGATACGACAGGGAAAGGGTCAATGTTTGTCGAATTTAGTCGAGTAAGAGTTTATTATATAAATTTATAATTAAAAGCAAGATGTTTTTACAGTTTAACGCAATTAAAGGAGAGCTTACCCTAAATACACCAAGATTGTCAACAACGCATGGCATAATGGCTTCCCTGCCAGCTGGGATAGTGATGTTAGGAATTGATTCGGCGAAATCAGGTTCGGGTGGAAGTGCTGCAAAAGAAAAAGATAAAAAAATATTGTGAATTAAATATGGCTATAACAATCGATATTTGCATTTTATTGACATAATTTTATCAGGAAAAATTTTTTCAAGATAAATATTCATGTCAGTTCTTTTTTTTTTTTTTTTTAATTTATTCTCTGAGTTAAAGAAAAGATAAAAAATCGGCATGTTTTGAAATGCAAGCACAAAACTCTAAAAGAGGGGAAAATAGTAATGATAAATTCTTTTCATAATACGGTCTGGAACAGGTGATGGTTGCCGACTGTTATTCCCACACTTTAGAAGTAGATCCTTTCCCGTGTATAGAGACGTTGTCACCCGTAAAGCATTAATTTCGTAAGCATTCATTCCACCCGAAAGTACCAGGAGATTTACATATAAAGAAAAAAAACATGCAAATTTGTTTTTGAACGTTATTTCGTGGGTAACATGTCACGTGTTTCATATAACTTCACATCACCTAGTTTATATTTGTCAGCAAACGCCATGATGTCTTTACACATTCCCATCATCATTCAAACTGTTATTGTGATTAAAGTTTTGTTGAAATTCAGTTACTGGTATTCTAATCAAAAACAATTGATAATTAGATTTTAAAATTGATGAAACTGTCAAGTTTTACGCGTAGAATGATAATTGAAATTGATTTTTTCTCTCTTTCTTTGCTTACAAGTAAACTAAAACTGTATGCTGTACGTGCTCGTTCAACTTTTCCTGTAGTGCAATATGCGAATCTTTAATATTGTGTTGTTGAAATTCTCGGTAGCAAACTTGAACGGTAATCTGCCTAGCGTGACAGTAGAAATTCATCTTAAGAGCAAAGCACACGCAATCTGTGCTTGTTGCAGTGAAAAGGTGAATCCAAGCTGCATTCGTAAACAAATGGAGATCAATCATCATCATTGTGTGTACAAGCGGCAGGAGTTAATGTAAATATCGATTTTTCTTTAGAAGTCTAATTTGTTTCCCGTACAAACTTTAAAAATAAGAGCAGTTTTAATCTAAAAACACTATCGCAAGCACTCACTCACTCACTAGCTAGCTAGAAGCTAGCTAGCAATAAAGCCAACTTTTCTAAACTACTTCACTTGAGCAACTGCTCCTATTAGGCATTGATTTCCTTCTGTATTAGGTTTCTGTTATTTCCTTGGTTCATTGATCACAAGATCACGAAGTCGAGAAGCCAAAGAAAAAGAAAGAAAGAAGAAAAAAAAATTGTTGGCCACAGAAATCGTTGTGTGGCAAGGGCTCAGAATCTTGTGATAGGAAATAATCAAAGTGTGGCAATGGGTGTGCGGTAGGCAAGTCAACACAATTCCCATCTCACAGGTCGGTAACTGGTCGGAGAATACGGGGGTGATTTATTGACAGTGGGAGGTTGGTACCACACGACCAAACTCCAGCCACCTGAAAAGAATGGCCACCAGTTGGAAGCAAGTCAGCGTCAATTCTCGCTCGTTTCTATCGCTTTGTTTAACCTCGCAGCCCACCGTTCACTGCTTTTCAGTCCACTGACAGCTGCGCACAATTACCAACTTTGTGACAACTTCATTCGATCTCCTTTAGCAAAATGCTAGTCTTTGGAAGGCTAAAAAGAAGTTTGAATCAGTTGACTAAATAGCTCTAAGAGTTTTGTGACTTGCAGCGAGGCTGCTTTCTCCACTGCTGAGAGCGAAACTTGAATTGAAACCCCCTGCTGAGGGAGTTGAATTACTCGGATAAATGGATTGTTTGTGTTGAGGGTTTGGAAAGTTTGTTGTGTCAGTCAGAAATCAATTTCGATTTTTCTTTTCTAATGCACTGCAACGCTGGAAAACCATTTGTTTACTTTAAGTGTTACCGTATATACAGTACTATTCTTACAAAACGCAACTGCAAAATCACGATATCAAATAAATAAATAAAGTTTCTTTTTATTTATCTGATTAATAACGTGTTATAATTAATCCAAACCGAAAAAATTGCTCGCTTTTATCTCTGGTACCAGAAATTGGCCCTTTTCGAGCAAAACTCCAACCCCAAGGCCTATTAACCGAGAAGAAAGATGTCTTTGCCAAGATATGTTTCTGAGCTGCCTATTACTTCGTATGTGCCTTCGATTTGTTCTTCCCAAAACGTGCAAGTCGACGTGTGAATGACAGTTGGGTGGAGTGGGGAAGATTTTCGCGTAAAGCTGTAGAGAAGGGCTTTGTGCTGAAAAGTCTTTTTTTCCCCTTTTTGTTCTTCCAGTTTTTGTTTGAAAAGGTTGTAGCGATAAAGTCTTAAGTTAAAAAAAAGGTGTTATAAATTGTTCAGTCATTTTTACTTTCTTTTTTTAAAATTTTTTTTCCAGAAAGAAAAAAAAAATTTTTTTAGAAAAAGAAATGGAAAGTGTGAGTATGAAGTTCCAACTTTTTGAGATTTAATTATTCAAATTTAACCATTTACCGTATCAAATATACGGTATTAATAAAAGCACTGTCACGCTAATAGTAATCACATGTAGGAATGTCTTTTGCGATGCAAATCTCATAGCTAACATTACACGGCAAGAATTTATCTTATGCAAACAGTTCTGTGATACCGAATTCCACAAATGTTTCTTACACCAACGTTGCACGCATGTGTGGTCAAATTCATTCCACAGCCGTTTGAGAAATATATGCAAGAAAGGCTATTTCCTCTCTTACCTACTTCTCTCCAATTGTGATTTTTCTCTTCCTTTGCTGGCAAGAGAGGAGAAAGGGAGAAAAAAAAAAGCGGGGGACTTTTGGCAAGTATTCAAGAAAGTCCCACCACTCATGATTTTTCTTTTTTTTTTTTGGTCCGTCTCCGTTTTACAGTTGGCAATGTGACAAGAAAGGTTAGAAAAGTCTGACGTACGTTGTCATTTTAAGAGAATGAATTTGGTAGTTTTAATGCCAATCAAAATGCAGAAAAGTTTGTTCCACTCTCGATTCCCCATGTCTTCGCAAGTCAGTCATCCGAGGACAAAAATCGTGTTTAATGGTTCTGGTTAACCACTTTTGTCGAGTGGGTTCGGTAAATTCCTTAAATTAGCTTGGGATTTTCTAAATTATGATCGAATTAAAGCGAACTTTAAGTTTCAGGGTTTTGCTAATTTAAATTTATTAATTTTTATAAATTAGAGAAACGGTGAATGTTTTTTTTTTAAAATCAATTATTAAAAAATGCATTTTAGTTTTTATTGCAAAATTAATGAGAAACTTTAAGATTGATTTTATAATAAGTTTTTGAAATAATTATAGATGTAAATATAAAACTGGAATAACGGGCGCAATGTTTACCTACACGAATGATGCAAAAAACACTTTTTAGAACTAATTAGTGTAAAATGAAGCTGCTTGCCGCCTTAATGATGTCTTGTAGTGTAACAAAGTGAGGTACGTTAATCTACTTGAATCTTCGATGTCAATCAGATGTAATGTCATGAGGGAATATTAGATGATCGAGTTTAAATGCAGGGTAATTGAGTCGGCTTAATTGCAGTTTGTCTGCCTTCAACGTTAGACGAAACACTTAGCCGTAAACATAAAACTGATGTTTGCACGTGGCTCGAAAATTACTACTTCGAACACCACATCTTTTCTTTCCGCCACCTTTGACAATGCCTCGTTATGGCTGAAATTTGGGGAAAGCAGACAACCAAATGTGGTTTTCTTTAATTCGATCACGCGTCCTCTCTAAGGCTCATTTCCAGAATTCCATTCCCGTCTCTTTTGCTCGGTTTCATGCGGTTACAAACTCATAGCCAGTCGTGCTCAGAGCTGTAAACTTTTGTCTGTTGACTGTCGCGTGGGTGGGCATGAGGTGGAAATTGCAGTCGTGTCAGTGCCCAGAAGCCCACCAAATTCCTTAGTTATTGACATTTTATCCCATGTGAAGAGAAAGCTTGAATTCCTTCTTCCCTCCTCACCCATAAAAAAATGTTTTGAAAGACCCATTTACAATGTGATGCTGCAAAAAATAAACGATTTTCCCTCGCTTTTAAAACAGAAACAACTAATGCGTATTACGAGTTAAAGTTTTTACTCAACCGTACGTACTGTACTTGTGCAACTGTAATTCGATGACCGATGTTGATATTTATAGAAGAAAAACCTTGGAAGGAAATAAGACAGAAATTGAAGATGTTTATATCGTCCTACACGACTACACCAACAAGAATTAAAGGTCAGATCCACAGTACCAGAGTAAATAAAACTTAAGCTTGAAGAAAACTTATCTCGGTTATCGAATGGGAGTAAACAGATTTTCAACATGTCAACAACATCCTTTAAGGAACAAATTACATATTTTTATTTTTTCTGATTCGAAATATTATAAATACTTTTTTTAAAAATTATTTTTCTTCGTTTCCAGACAATAACAAAAATAACTTTAAAAAGTACTAAAAGGAAAATTGTTTTCGTAAACATTTTATGCAGTATGTTTACACTAATACTGTTGCCATAAACTCCTAAGTCCTTTTTCTAAAAAAAAAAAAAAAGCTTCGAGTGAAAGTAAACTCTTAAAAAAATATCAAGTTTTGATTATTGAAGGTAGGTTGCAATGAAAGAAAGATAAACAGAGCTAAAAAAAATAAATATTTTTTCCCCAATGTTTGCAATATGAAATCCTTCCACAGCTCTTTTCAAATTTGTTAAAGTTGTCTCGGAGAAATTGTGGGGAGAAAAAAATTAAAGCTAAAGAAAGCCTAAGTACACAAAAGTATAAACTCGAACGTTTGCAGAAAAGCTTCATTTTAGGGGGAACTTTATTGCAAGGAGGGAAAAACATTTTAAAAAAACCAAGGGGCAAAAAACTTGCTTTTCTTTTTCCTTTTTCAATTTTTTCTGCGTATTTATTTATTTATCACACTTTTTTTTAATTAAAAAAAGGTTTGTAAAAAAAAGACATTAAAGTAAGAAATTTGTAATTTTATTAATAGGGTTCCGAGCTTACCATCAATTTTATTCTTATCTCTCAAGAGTCTCCACACTTTAGGTAAATGCATATCGTTCTGCTTGGTGGTGTACATGTGCTGAGTGTTTTCGCTTTAAAAGCTCAAATCTGATGAGAATTGGTGAGAATAATGGCAACATGCATGCACCAGCCCTATCCACACTTGAAACGAGTTATGTAATCAGTGTATTGCACATTAATCGGACGTTTAGCCAAATTACTCTCGATGCCAAGGGAGTGATAATTCAGGGGCTTTAGTTGTTGCTACCTGACAAGAATTGGAATCAGGTAGAGAATTAAAAAGCAAGAAACGCTAACAACAACAAATGGTGTACAGAATAAATTATTCTGTAATTTTTGGTCAGAAGGTAAGGTAACGTGAGAAAAATAGAAAAGTAGATCTTACGAAACAACAAAAAATGCACGTGTACTGACGTGAGTATGGGCGAACGATGTTTTATATGAAACATCTTTTTTCGTGTGAAATTGTTGTTGTTAAATCTCGATCGGTTCATGTGGATTTGATTTTTTAATTTTACACAGTGCATGGGTGGTATGAATAAAAAAGAGCAAATGCTCCGAAATTATGAATAAAAATTGTAAGCAAATGGTTTTTGGTTTATTAAAAATTAGCATTTGCTACTGAAGCAAAGGTTTTGCTTCTTTTTTGATAGCATTTGCTTGAAATTAAAGTAAATGCTTATGAAAAAAAGTAATTTAAGCTATAATTTTGTAGCAAATGCTTCAATTTTTTGGAGCTACCAAATTAGTACAAGTAACCGAAAAAAATTGAAGCATTTGCTCAAAACAGAGGAAAAACCTTTGCTGCAGTCTAAAAAATATTGGGACAAAAGGCAATATTGCACCTTTTAAAGGTGTTTTAAAATTAGCATTTGCTATTTGTACAGCAAAACCAATTGCTTTTAATCTTACATTTCAGAGCATTTGCTCCTTATCATTCATTGTTTTTTGTTTATTGTGACATCATTTCATCTCACTTTTGCGTCACTTTTTTAAAAAATATTTTCACCCCATTAGAAATTTCTTTATCTACCTCGGGTAAAGATGTTTCACACCAAAAAAAAAAAAAACACCGAAGTAACACCGAAAGATAAACATTGGTTAACGTGAATATTATGTCACGTGTCATTCATTTTCATTTTCTTGGCTCGGAATGTGTGTTTTTCTGTTTTATTTATTTTTTGTTTGTTTGTTTACGTTACCTGTTCGTGTATTATATTTTTATGTCGTCGTTTCATGTCTTGCTGACAGAGAATTACACGAGTGGAACACGAGTGTTGACAATAATGACCAACAGACCATGAGTCACCAGCGGGTGGGTAATTTGAGACCGTGCTCTTATGGACCCATGGGTCAAGCTGTTGGGTGCAGTTGATTTATTAGTTTCTTCATCGGCCTCCCACCTCACCAAATAATGACATCACAGATGCCAGCAACAACTCACAAGTCATAATTACGCGATTCTGACTCGACAATTTTTTTGACACTAATCAATAATGATCTCCGTTGCAAAAAAAACATAAGGAAAGGTGTGTTCGTGTACAGAACGGGTAATGATTATAAATCAAACATCAAACAACAAAAATAAATAAATATTAAAACTCTGATCCAGTTTTTTTTTTTTACAATATGTTTGTTTATGTCGCTCGTTTCCTTAAGTTGCAACATTTTTTTTAACCTCAACATTAGGCGTTAAGTGTGCATTTTAACTTCAAATATTACCACATTCTGGCAAAATTGAAAAATGTCGCGAGCAGAGAGCAATTAGTGGTAAAAGCACTTTAAAATGAAGGTTGTTAGAGGAAAGAAAGCGGTCGTACAAAGAAAAGAAGGAAGGAAGGAAAAAAAAGTGTGTGGTGTGTTTGCCCAACTTCTCATTTTCTTTCTTCTTCACGTGACACGTCAAATGTCCGAGCGAATTAAAATACCTCATTACTGAGCTACGAAGAACGAAGAAAGCGCTCTAGGCTTGTTTCGATTCTGTTTGCAGTTACAATTCTTTTCCCACGTTTAGCCCATTGTCCCTTATTGAATTTCCTGTGTCAGAATCGACAGAGAGAGAGAATGTAATTTTCTGCATTTCCCTCGTTTCCTGACCATTCTGAAGGGAATTGGTTTCATCTAGGGCAAAAGCTTAACCAGAAAAGCATACAAAGAAGGCGAACAAGAGTCTAAGTGCAAATGTATACAATAGTGAAAGCTTTTAACCCTCCGCGATGACATCTAACTCACAATTGTTAGCAGTGGTGAGTTGCTCACGCTCTTTTAGTCTTTTTAAAGACAAACGTTCACACCTAAATTACTCACCAACGGCCATCAATCAGTGCCGATAAAATAAACAAAAAAAGGGGTCAATTGATTAACCGCACGTCGACTCGAGACACATTTTTTTAAACATTTTATATTAATTTCACTTTTCTAAAAAGTAAAATGTAATGTGCAATTTATGACGTCAAAAAATAACACTCAAAATTTATCGACCGAGAAAAAAAGAAATAATTTCACCCCATAATAGTAACTTTTACTACTCCAGCCGTATCTCAGTTATGCATAAATTATAAACTACACACGGTAAATACATGTCATCGTGTTGATAAGATGTGTCATAAGTGAAGAAGAGGTGTGTAAATAATACATGCTTCGTGTAAGATGGCTGATAATTATTGTATACACAACAGGAGCAAGAAATGCGATAAAACTAATGACTTTCAAATGTCATGTTCTTGTTGCTCCACTTTTTTTTCTTTTTAAGCCTTGCAACCCAGCTTTTTGTTGTTGCATTTTATTCTTAGAATAAATCAATAACTAAAACAGCCTTCAGATATATACAATCTCCAAAGGTTGAAGCAGGTAAAACGTAAAACTCGCATGGCTTTTATATTTTTTTATTCATTTTTTTAAGCAGAAAGAGTGAGAGAGAGAAAAAAAGCGTTTGAATATCTCGTGTTTTTCATTTTCGATCAAGCTTTATACTCAGTACTTTTGATGATGTTGGGAGATCCTAAAATAAAAGGGAGGAGTGTAATATAAATCTCCCGTGTTATAGAGTGTATAATATATCCTTATTTCCGTACAGGGATCTGGATTTTTCTCCTGTGCCTTTTTCTAGTTTGATTAGAAGTTTGCGCAAGGCACAAGTTAAGTGGATGTGGCTGCGTTTGGTACATTACCTTATTTGCTTAGCGCAATTTTCATCGTTCTTTTATGTTATCATAAAAGTTTATATTTTGACCGACCTTAAAATGAATTTGACCTTTGAAAACTCCATGACAAGTGGAGTTGGAAGAGTCGGCGCTCGAATACCGCTCATTTCACGCATTTTTGCGGTTTCAACATGTATAATTTCGTGGCCGAGTATAAAGAGCTAAATTGTAATCGAATGTGATGTAATTATGTGCCCCTAGGAAATGGAACGATCTATTGAAATCTGGGCACACCGTTCGTCTCGGTCTGTATTTGCTTTTTCTTATCATTATATCGGAACACGAAATGTAAAATTAGCTCAGACATCAAAAAAGAGCAGATAACGATCAGGTTTTGTGGAAATAAACCCGATTGCTAATTCCTACAAAACCTTTAATTGGATCGTAGCAAATTCAAAGGTTTTGTATCCGATCAATGCCATAACTCAACTCTTAATTGGAATTTCGCCTTTTTTCCCCTTCCCCCTTTTTTATGTATGTGTACACATGTGTACATCTATTTTGTGGTGTTGCCCAAATTACATATTAGAAAAAATCTTTGCAAGGAAGTGAAATCAAAACTATAAGCTTAAAATGAAGCAATCATTTTAAATGGCTCGTTACGATTCGATTATATATATAAAAAAAATAAAAGACATTTTTAATAAATATTTTCTAGTGATCACATCTCAATACATTCTGCTCGAAACTTTTTATTCCGTCTCATTAAATGCTTCCTGTGATGATGCCACGTTATTATGTTGGGCATAAATGTGTACATTAGCGAAAATAATGTGGCTCTCTAGCGCCGACGTTAATGTTTACCCATCATATATATATGTTGTGAAACGAGTTATTTTTCTCCCATACCTACTTCACTTGAGCCTCAAAATTATTGCTTCTATTATAGTTATGGCTAATATTCAATAAACTGCGCAAGTCAGTCATAAATAATCATTTAAGTTCGACTGACTGTCGACTCGGTACATATATATCATATATTTTTCGACCATAAAAAAACAATATTAAAAAAATAAGAAATAAAAAAAAAAATCTTGTTATTTTTTTGCTCATGCTACACTTAACACATTTTTCCTCTTTCATTCCACTCTTTTATTTTCACTTTGCAAAATTGTCACCAATAAATTGTTCTTTCACAAGTCATCATCCCAGAGATCGAGTGGGTTAAATGTGTGGTCTTATCTAGCAAACACCTGGTCCCAGCCAATACTCGACAGACTTATACCGCTCTTTCCTGTGTGGAAATTGCTACCTAAAAGGAATTGGTGCCAAGAATTTTCGTGTAGCACCAGGTCACTGTCTAAGGTGATTGCACCGATTTTTGAACTCACGCAATTGTCAACTTTGTCTATTTATTTCTGGGTGGTGAAAAGAGTTAGGCAAGAAGCCAAAAGTTGGGAAGAGGAGATAACTAATTATGACCACGATGGCACCGCATCGCTGGTATATAAAAGATATCAAACTATTTTACTGGAACTTCATTAAACCCGTTACGAGTGAAAATTTTTCATTTTTCTTTTTAACAAATTGTGACAAGGTTCTTGGGAGTTTTGATAAACGAGCTAAAGCAGTCATTTCAATTAGAAAAGCTAATTTTCTAAGAGAATTAAGCGGGTTTCGTGTCGTTGAATGCGTGATAAATGTAAAAACTTCAAACCATATAATCGGTTTATACAATGCTGCGATGGCATAAGAAATATAACTCATAGTGAAATATAATAAATCACAAAAGCATAATTTGTACAGAAAAATAAAAGTTGGAAATTCATTTTAAAAAAGTTTTCAAGGATACTTAAAGTTTATATATAAAAAAACTAAATGAGTACAAGGTAACACCAACAACATTGTGCGGAACGTAGTAAAAGCTTTGAAGGACTTAAAGGCTTACATATGTGTTTGTGTGCAAGACAGAATTCAGCATGATAAACGAGCAGAGCATTAACTTAAAGTCCAGCAGGCTCACGAATCATTTTAAAAAGGTGTTCCTTATAAAAGTAAACAACAAACTAACATTTAGCTTTAATTATCTACATTTCTTTCACCCTAAACGTGCAGTTTACCATAATTAAAAAGACAAATTATGATAATTCATCTGCAATTTTTCAAAGTTTTCTTTTTTCTAACTTAATTCTTCCATAGTCAATTTTTTCTCAATTAAATATTTCAAAAAATATATATAAAAAACATTTTATCTCAACACTTGTTTGTCAATACGTAATGGATGTGCAACATCTTCAATGTCTTTGTTATTCTATTGGCAGCTTGATCTTGAAAAATGATCATGACAGCTTTGTATTCCACACTATTCACTGCACCAGATGCAATTGTTAGATAAATTACAAGGATTTTTACATCACCCTGATCGATGAGTTTTAAAAAAAAATAAAGAAAAACTTGAGAAAAGTACCTATCTAAAAGATTAGATTAGTTAAGTTTAACAAAAAACAAAAAAAAATATTGACTATGTGAAAAAGGCGAAGCGTCTAACGAAAAACCTTTCAGCTACATCAACTATGTGGTGTGGTGGAATTAAATCCCGTCGGTGAACGTGACCTGGCAAGCATCGCTTCTTTGAAGAAATCTTTCACCTATTTGAGGTCGATGAGAGACAGGCCGTTTGTCAGGACCTTGTGCCATCGCCATGTGAATCTTACTTTGGCTGCAATTTCACAGGATAGTTTCTCTTCTTCTGTTGTAAACTTCTTTCACTGACACGGCTTGGAAGTTCATGACCCCATGGGCATCCGCCCTTCCACTCACGGCTCACTCGCCCCTCGGTGCCTTGAACCATCATTTGAGCGGGGCAAAGCTCTTGACAGGGTTATAAAGGGGATGTGAGGAAGCAATCAGTGATATCCCTTAAGGTCCCAATGCTTGGCCCAGACCAGAAACTTACATTTTGCTTCTTTCCACTGCCAGTTTTAAAGTGCTAAAAATGATAAAGGAAACATGATACGGGAAGAAAGAAGAGGATACACATTGATAACCGGATTGAATTTATATGAGTTAAAGTGTGGCGATGCATTTCTGTAAATCTAAATACGTAAAAGGAATTCTTTTTGAATATTTAACACGAACCGGTGCCAAAATTCTTGAAAGGAATGTTTAGATCATTATATAGAAAATATCGAATGTAAAAATAAAACAATTTTTCTCGATCTTCTCTTGGCTTTCCTGCAGTACAACTTTGCTCTACACCACTGGTTTGCACTTGATGGGACTTCCGATTGAGTTGGGAAATTGAAAATTTAAAGAAACCGAGTATAGCATGTGTGTGTGCGGTAGATGTCCTTAAAATTTTCAAATTCCCGAACCAAAACCGCAAAGTGCCATTTTAATCAACTGGAAATTGTGGGCCGTTATCTCATATGTACTTCGCGGGAAAAAAAAAAAGTTATAAAATGAATGAAGTCGAACCGAGCAAACCCAGAGTCAAAGATTGATTTTAGTTGTGGGTTTATTGGACTGTGTCAAGAGGATATTGAAATGAAAAATTGCTGAGCGTTTTTTTAGGAATCCAATATGTAGTGCGCCGTTTGCGAGTTGATTTGTTTTGTTTGATAGTTTGTTTGCTGTCCTTTTTTATTTTTTGGAAATACAAGTCTTTCCAGTTAGAAGTCAGTTAAATCCATTTGTCAAGTGGTAAGAGAACAAAAGTCCCTTGTTGGTTGGTAGACGTTGAATTCGATTAATAGGTTCGTGTTTCGCTACCAACTTTACTTGATTTAGGTCGTGCTCTAAGTGTTGTTTTAGGATGAGTTTTCTCTCGAGTGTTTTTCTCGGATAGCAATTTCATTGTCTATTTCCCTAGTGTCCGAACGACTCGCAACACACTTCAAAATGTCTCGAGTTTCTTACTTCTACAATGGAACTGGATTTATCGACTTTGCTTTTTTTTTCCACTCAATTTCATTTGCAACAAATCTCCATTATAAACAAACCCATTGTCTTTAAAAATAATTATACGCGAGCAAACTTTTTTAACGTCCAAACTCGTTCAAAAACTAATCTCTTCTTTCCCGCCCCCTTTTACGTACTAATTTATCTCCGTCTCGCTTTATAAAGCGTTTCTTAATACAGCAGGCAATATCGTGTGTCAACTGTGTCCTTGCGACAAGTGTTTTGTGGGCACCGAAGTCACAGAGGTCGAGACATGAGAACGTGTGGACTATATATGCGGGGGTGACAGAAATTACCTCTTGCCTGTTGCTTGTGAGATGGTGAATCCTCTACCATCATCAGCATCAAAACGACAGGCCAGACCCATGTGGCAGAGCGAGATTAGAACCAATTATAAAAGAAGGGCAGGCAGCGCGGTAAAGAAGTGCAGTTGCTATGTAATTAAGCTGCTAGCAAGAAGATTGTAAGCCATCGGCAGGGTGTGAAGTCACCTTCTATTGCTTTAACGTGCCACTTTAATTATTTCCTTGTCGACTTAAACATAAATAAGCATGAAAAGCATCTTGTTTCTCTTTTCTTTTTTCTTCCTTCTTCTGTACAAAAAGATAAATTAAAAAAATTTACTATGTAAATTAAACCTCTTTAAGCGAATAAAAAAGTGGAAAAATATTTATTCTTGCGATAGAAATTTTTAAAAAAATTGAATTTTATTGCTAATTTCGTACTTTGTAATTAATCGAATTATAAATTTAATTTCTGCGGTTGACGAACTTAATGTAAATTGTACGGTAACATATTTTGTAATTATAAAGCGACCGCTTTTGTAACAGCTTTAACCGAGCCCGTTATTTATTTAATACGATTGTTAATTCAGCAAGCCACCTTGTATATGCGCTCACTTGGCAACATCTTTAACCAAAACATTTATTTATTATGATGTACTTAATGTATCTCGTTTTAAAAATTAATAATATTAAACCTCAGCAATTATAACAGCAAATTAGACCGTTTTAAACGTTGAAACTACTGAAAAATCAGTATTTGCATCGTGAGTCGCATTTTTAATGGTGGCATGCTCGTGTAAATGCATAGAGTCCATTAAAGGGATGAGAGAGGAATTAACGGATCAACCCTTATAATCTACAAAACAAATCATTATGGCTTTTACATTAGTAATTAGTGGCATGCGACATCGGGAGATTCGTACTACACGATTCGCTACGTTTGAAAACAAAGCAAAATGAATGGGCTTTGGGAATTTATTTATTCCTCTACACGTGTCAATTTTACGACATCACTCACACCTAAATGTAATTGTCTCATTAAACTAATATTTTCATTAGTTTGTCCTGCACGAGTAAAGTGTCTACTTGACACAATATTGCGTACGTGAGCAATGATTGTAAGACCAAATTACTTTGAGTCTATAATAACGTGCCTTGTTTGCAGTCAAGTCACGTTTTCAGTCAATTTATTGGTACAAATAGGACCAATACCGTACTCTGCATTTGTGTATACTATTTAGTATGTGCGGTGCAAAATCATACTCATTACTTTTGAATAAACCAAATTATGGTATTGGGAAAAAAGAAGGAATGATTTTTTTTCCCCCTTCCTTCCTATTTTGATAGAATTTTCTATGTCTTGGAGGCAAGCATTACATTTTGAACTCTTAAGTCAAAATGTAATGAGATTTAAATATGCGAAGACAGACGGAGGAGGACGCTAGGTAATTGATTATAGCTTCAGGATGGTCTCCCGAAGTGAAAAGAAAGAAGTGGAAAAGAAAGTAATCTGGGAGCAATTAATTACATCGCTGGCTTTCAAGTAAAGTCCATTGGAATTTCAACGAGAAACATGCTTAAAGCTTTCATAGACTTAGCGTGCGAAATACAAGTATTCGATACGTAAATAATTAGGTCATTGGAAAATAATTTGATTGCACACGATGAATAGATGGATTGGATTCATTTGAAGTACCTACAGTAAAATGGAAAATTTTAAATTCATTCTCTGCTGCACTAATGAAATGCTTGTTTTTAATTGGCTTTTTCTTTATTTGCTCCTTTTTTTTTACCATATGTAAAAAAAAAATTTCATTTTGTTCTCTTGATAATTAATTTCTCGATGACATTTTTACTTATTTTTTCATTTTTTTATTTTTATTTCTATTTCTATTCCCTTTATTTTTGTTTTATTTTAAAAAAATAAAAGATTGTTAGGTTTGGATACTTTTCATCGTTTGTGGTTATAAAAGTCATTTGGAAATATCCGTAATTTTCTTTGCCATAAAGAAGAACATTACTTTTAACTTTATAGTTCCATAAATATGTTTAAATAGCGTGAAAACTCCCCCTTAAGCCGTCAGAGGTGCTTCACTGTCCAACGCGATGAACAAAAGTGAAAACAGGGATCTGGTCATTTGTCTATGACATTCCAGAAGAGAATGAGAAAAGAAAAAGAAAGAAAAAAAATGGAGTCTCCTCTGTGTGCTCCTGTCCAGTAGTAAGCCTAATGACATTCAAGTTCCTTCCATGTGCAATTGCACCCGAACGTATAATTCACTTGTGCTGACATTTTGTAAATGCAGTGGAGTTTCCTTCGCAGTAATAGATCCGAGATGACTAAATGATAAATCGCTTACATCTACAGTAAGGGAAAGGTCTTTGCAAATGGTAAGAAAGATTCGCCAGTTGAAGTCGAAGCAGCTTTAAAGCCCGTAGGTAAATGTAGTCAATACTTGCGGGAATTTCTCTCATGTTTATTTTAGTGCTATTTGTGGTGACTTCCAATGGCTTTAATAATAGATGATGTTTTTTTTGCTCATCTTCCTTCATTTAATGGGTAAATTTGTTACCAGAGCAACAAGGGCAAAGTGAGATTGATTAATATTCATAAACAGAACAAATATTACTACTCGATTGGTATAAGTTACCCGGAGACTGCGGATTAATACGTGCCAATTAAAAGGCAATATTTGATTAGATGAGATGGAATTTTCGATGACCGCCAGTGCGAAATTAAAATATACAAATTTAAACAAACTTTTACCACATGTATAAAATCTATAACTGGAAGAGAAATGAATGTCTTTACTGATTTAATAAAAAAGAAAGAAGAAAAAGGCGATGCCAATGACGATAACAAGCGAATGTAATTAAATCCAATACGTACTGTATTATTATTCGAATTTGGAGGGGAGAGGAGAGGAAGAGGATAGAAAGTTGGTTCTAATGAAAATTGTTAAAATTTAATTAACCAAAGGAAATTTCCACGTGATTGACAAGTCTAAAGTCCACCAATTTGGCTAAACATTAATGGTGTTTTCTTGCTTCTGGCCTAATTAAACACAGCCACACCAGCCTTCACTCACACGATGTCAGTTTGGAGTCGGTATTGCTCGTTTCAACTGTATAACTCGCCAGCGGAACACTACTTATTGCCAGACAAATTGAATTGCGTCATTAAAGTTGTGAAAACTGGTATTCAAGCTGCGTTATAAACCTTCCGATCACGACACATCTATGATGTCATAAACGTGTGTGGTGTGTGGTGTGTGGAAAGCGACTTGGTGTTAAGTGTACACCTTTGGCGAATTACCTGACAGGCTCTTTATACGAGTCACGGAAATGTTTAACCAGCTAATTAAGCAAATTAAGTGGCCGGTTTGAAACGAGAGCAAAGGGCAATATTACCGCGATTTTGTTTACATTTTGGCTTTGTTTATAATTTTCTGCGGTTTATTTATTTATTAGATCCGAGAGATTTTCCGATGTTATAAGTTTGAGATAAGTTTATCAAATCACGCGCACATGCTCCATTTCGTACTGAAGATTCAGCCGAGGGCTAATTCAATTTCTTTTTATTTCGTTTTGAACATTTCACCTTTCGCTTCGAGTTTATTTTGGAAAATTAATTCCTTTTTTGATTCCTACTTGAATTATTTACTAGATATAACAATATTATCTCAAAACGGGGTTTGATGTTGCAATGAAAATGGCCATTTCCATCGAACACACTCGAAATGAGCGCAATTTCAATGCAAAGTGATGCCACACAAGCCCTCTGCTCCCCAGTCATCAGAGAGTATGGAAAAGAAGTTAAAATATTTCAATTCTCTCTAAGAATTTCCCTTTTTTTCTTCTTCTTCTTCTTTGATGCGGCTATGTGTAAGAAAGTCATTTGGCGTATTGGAAAAGTCTATTATGTTCCATCAGATGCCAAATGTGTGGCTGCTTGATCAAATGTGGCACATGAATGATCCTTGATGGAGATAGAGAGCGGATCATTTGCACTTTTCAATGTCAAAATTCCCGTGTAACATCATCATCTTTTTATGGCAAACCATTTTATGATGAAGATATAATTCCATTTGGAAACTTTGGGCACATTTTTCATGTGAACAGTCAGCTGTCATTTAGTGATGAGATGAAGGCGTTTATCTCTCTCGTTAAATCTAACCTACGCGAGCTTGAGAGGGATTTCGACATCATTTTCAACCCCGGTTCGGTGGCCTGCACAACCTAATTGAATATTTGATATTTCAAAGCGTCCTTTTCATTAGTTTCTTACATAAATTGCCTATTTACACGAATCCACCGCGTTTTTCGACGAATTAAATTCCATTCATCATCATTTTTTTCAACTCTCTTTCTCATCATTGTAGTTCTCATCAACCAGCTCTTGTCCTGTGCCTCAAAATTCAAATGGAAAGGGAGCTACACGTGATGAAAGTCGGTCGGGAGCTGCTAACACAATCGCCACCCACTAAGCTCCTTAGCTCTCTCCAGTTGGCCAAATAGGATCAAGAGTCTGTCTGTACGGAGGAGGAAGCTGCGTACTTCAATCTTGCAACCCTAGCGTAATAGGCCTTTGGCCGACTTCGGTCTTGGCGCTCATTCTGCCTCCATTTTCTGAGAAGCTTACAAATTATGCAAATAACTGTGCATAAAGAGGAAAAACAATCACATTCCCATACCTGGGATCAAGTTTATGGACTTTGAGGTTTCACTGAGCGAAGAAAATTAAAAAAGAAACGAGAAAGAAAAAACCACCAATTGTTTTTTTCGTTCTTTCTTTCTAATGTACTAAAGTTGCTTTTCAATTCCTGTGTAAGGCAGAAAATATAAGCTTCATTTGCATTAAGTAGAAGTAATAAAACGAACCCTAACGTGTTTCTCTCCCCTTCCCCATTTTTATTTTTTTTTCTCTTGCTTAAAATTTAATAGAATAAAAGTTAAAGACTGATTAAAACCTATGTCAAAGTAAATTTGTATTTTTAACGTGTGTGTGTAGTACGAGTATATTGAGTTTAAATTGGACAATTAGGATTTTTTTAGCCCATGTTTTGGTGGCCTCACTTTTCTCACTTTCAACCATAATGGAGGATTCGTGATTAGGTCTTAACCTGTTAAAACAGTTTTAGCGTTAAGTGATAAAACGTGTGCTTCACCGTAAATGACACGGTAATTCTTTTGCCTGTTCTTACTGTTAATTTCAGACGGAGTAGAAAGAAACTGATTAAACTTTCCTGCATTGCACGCAGTTTGTGTGGCAAATGAGGTCGAAGTACATTTTGAGTAATTATTATGAAAGGAACAAAGACAATCATCAGAAATGAAAAGATTGATTTTTTTTCTCTCTTTCCCTCCCATCACTTCTAACTGATAACAAGCAATTCTGTTTACCCGAAGGCTGGCGGAAATGCTTGGCAATAAAATTGTGCTTGTCAGAGATATCAATTTGCCATCAGACTTTTGCTTAATTTAATCCACATCAATTGCATGGTTTATTGACGTTTGGTCAAATAAAATTTTTGTTTAACCTAACCTTTAAGTAATTTTCACTGGTCCCATCTTGCTCTAATAATGTGCGGCTGCTTCTTGTAATTAAATGTTCCATCAGAGCATTAATGAGTTTGTTGAATGTTCCTGCACCTTTGCTACCTCCAGGTTGTTTGTGGTGATGTTAGATTTTTAAATTTCGTTTAATTTCTCTCTTGCGACTCAATTCGTCTCAATCTTCAGCGCCGACAAAAATAATAAATAGAATCTCGACTCCGTGTAATTGGCAGTAATAAAACACGTTCGTCTTCGCCTTGTTTCTTGGTAATTTCGATTCTCGATCAAAACAATCGCTTACCGGTATATTATGCCTAATTTATTTATTTTATCAATGTTTCTCGGTTTTTGGAAATGCTCTATGTATTTTTTGTTGTGTCCCTATCGGCCACCGTACTAATTATCAATTATAAACGAACAATATTTCTTTTCAATTGAAATGTTTTTCAATATTTACTTATCCCAAACCAACTTTAACATTAATTTTCACTGTAATCCGTGACGTTTAATCCCGAATCAAGGTCGGTTTGTTTATTACGATGCCTCATCTTTATGGTTTGATATTAATGCTTTATTTAATCCCCAAAATCTATCTCATTACCTTTAAAGATAAATGATAAACCATCAGGTCTAATTTCATTGGATATTTCACAGTCGAGACCAGAGTAAAAGATGGGTTTCGCCTTTAGCCTCACCTGAGCGCCAGCAATTAACCTGTGCCTCTTACTCGCCAGCAATCTGCTCTGCTTCATCTCTACTTCATCGACGTCACATTCATCAGCCGGAAATAAACTCCCCAGTCAGTCCCCATCACTTCTAACTGATAACAAGCAATTCTGTTTACCCGAAGGCTGGCGGAAATGCTTGGCAATAAAATTGTGCT
>JAQFZO010000307.1:0-28320 GCA_034695885.1 Geophilus flavus
TCCAAGCACTAGATAAATACAAAATTTAAATTTTGTGGAAATTTTTAAAAATTTATAATGAATTTTTCTTCGATTTCAATCGTTGCAATAAGTAGTATCATTGTAACCTTTAATAATTTTAATTTTATCTTTATCGACAGAACTGTTACCATATTTCGTGGAACCAATTTCTGAGGAACGTGCGCGTCGTTGCTTAGAAAAAATCGATTTACTCAACACTATAAGAGAAGAAACACTTTACCATCCAGCTCTTGATGAACGTTTAAAATTATGTCCAACTGCTATAGAGTTACCTGAATGGTGGATTCCTGGTAAACACGATAAGGAATTGCTAATTGGAGCTGCTAAGTAGGTTACTTTGTTGGTAAAAAATCTTGCAAGATGTTAATAAAGTTTGTATTGTAGACATGGACTCAACAGAATGGACTATTACATTCTTCAAGATCAAGAGTTTAGCTTTTTAGATGTTCTGAAACAGTATTCAAAAACAAAGGGAATATCCGAGGATAGTGAACAAATGAAATTATTACTTAACGTTCGTGGTAAGGAAAATCAACTTTTGTAAATTTTTCCTTCTATGTAATTAATCAAATAAATTAATTTTAGAAAAATGCGATTCCGAAGACGAAAGTAATGACGTCTTGGATTTACAACAAACCCCATTGCCGGTAATCATTGAGTTTATACTTTTATAAAAGAAAATCGCTGAATATTTTCGTTAACCAGGTTATTAAAGAAGAAAAGATTGAAGTGGAAGAAAAGGTCGAAGTTAAACAAAAGATAGAAGTTAAAGAAAAGGTCGACGTTAAACAAAAGATCGAAGAAAAGGAAAATGTAGCTGAAGATTTGGCGTGCAAAAAAGATAAAACTGTCAACGAAACTGAGAAATCAGTCGAAAAAACTGAGAAATCGCCAGAAGAACCCGAAAAATTAGTCGTTGAAAGTGAAAAGACAAACGGTGAAACAGAAAAACCGGAGAAAGTAGATGAAGAAACTGAAAAATCAATCGATGAAACCAACGAAACCGAAGAAAAAGAAATAATTCCGAAAGAAGAAATAAAAACTGAATCTGATGCAAAATCAGATACGGAAAAAGAAGTTAAAACGGAGCAACAGGAGGTAGTTGAGCAAGAGTCGATGGAGATAGAGAAAGTCGAACCAAAAGAGGAAACTACCGAAGATGATAAGATGGAAATAAGCGATCCTGCAATTGACACAGTCGACAAAAAAGAAGAACCAATGGAAGTCGACGAAAAACCAGAAATCAAGGAAGAAAATACTGATAATGATAACACCGGTGAAAAACCAAAATCTGACGATAAAGATTTGGATACCATTAAAGAAGAGGAAAAACCAAGTGATAACGCAGTCGATGCGAAAGAATCTGTTGAAGAACCTGAGAAAACTGAAGAAAAACCTTCAACAGAAAAGTGTGAGCTGGACTTGACAACACCAAAAGCCCCCAAAACAGAAGAAGTTAAGGAGGAACATCCACCAGTGAAGGAAGAAACCGAAATGGAAACCAACGATCCAGAGCAGGGTTATCATAATCCTGTTAGGTGGCCAAAGGTAAAAAAAAATCGATTGATTAGAATCTTAAGACACAATCTGAATAAAATTGTTGTATTAGGATCGAGTACTTCAGTATCGATTGGAAGGAATTTGCCATTGCATAGAGAAGAACGAATGGCCTGTGGGAAGACCATACAGAGGAGGATCGCAATCTATGTCCCCGACTCTTACGGAGCCAGACAGTACACCTCATGTTACTCCAGATCAAACACCGCGCAGTAAGGATGACCTTACTCGCGACAGTTCATCCCCTTTAATGGACCATTTTTCGAATCTAGAATCAAAAGCTTCATTGGTTAGAATTATATTAATTAGACATGAAAATGAATGAAATATTTACATATTTAATCGTGTTGATTTTTATAGCTGGATCCTGGAGACATTCTTTATCCCCGTAGACGCAGGAGGAGAAGGAAGATAGAAATCGAAGCCGAACGAGGTATCAGTGATGATAACTTTACCTGATTGCGATGTTTGAAAACGATTTTACATTAACGCTTAGCTTCCTTTCTTACAGCAAAATTGCGAGCTCTTTTGCATCAAAGTCTGCATCATTCTGCTCTAGATATGAAGTCGCACGGATCAAAACACGATTTGAGGTCGAGGTAAACAAAAAAATTAAAACCTGGGGACAAATAAAGCTAACTGTGTCGTTGATGTTTGTCTACAGGTCGATAGTGGCTCAATCTGGTGCCGTGCCGCCCCCTGCGCATCAACATGCACCGTCGTCGCATCTCAGTTACAGTGTCGGTTCGTTGGATTTGAGCTTGAAAGTTCCAAAAGGTGATTCATCCGACTCTGCTTGTCCGATGGATTTGTCGAGTCATCTGAAAAGTAGTAGTAAATCATCGTCCAGCCACGAACTACACAGCAAACTGAGAAATAGCAGCGTCATACATAATAGCGTTGGCAATAATGCTAGTGACAGTTTGGTCATGGATTTGCAGATGAGAAAACGGCGGCGGCAAGAAATGGAGGAGTTGGAAAAGTTAAAACAGATGAAGGTATGCATTTTATCTCCTGTGTAATTTTTTGAAAAATTTTAACGAGTTTGTTCTTTTAGCCGAAGGATGACTCAAATCGTCGAAAGCAACGAAAGAAATTAGATGACATAGTGGGTACTTTGTCTGCACAAATTGTAGGAGGACCTCAAAACTTAGCTAAAACTGCTACAAGCTTATCTGGTATGATTTTTTAATTTTCTCGTGACTTATTTTTGGTTATTAATTATTAATTATTTTTACTTTCTTATAAATAGAAACGAAGCTAACAATGCCAAAGTTTTCAGAAAGCAGTTTAATGAAACGAGTTGCTTCATCGTCTGAATCATTTTTAAATAAAGATTTAGCCAAGTGGTTGAGTAACCATCCTGGAATTACAATTGAAAAACCAAATATTGGGAGACCTGATCATAGGGTATGTGATTTATACTACTGATTTTTTTTAATGAAATTCGTATTAATTTTACTTTTAATGCAGATGATGGATAGTGAACCTTCAGAAAAGCATATAAATCCTAGTTCCGCTCAATCTGGACTGGAAATATTAAAACTTGCTAGGAAAAAGCGCAGGCCTCGCATTGATCCCAGCAAGCTGGAATTCGAGAAATTAACAGGCAACGAAAACGTGTCAGTCGTCAATAGGATCACGGGGAAAAAGGTATTGCTTCATTTCTGTCGTTTGAACTTCGTGGTGACTATAAAGCTAGGATAAGACAATAATGATGATTTTATTGATCAGGGACGTAATTCTGAATTAATCTGAAGAGTATCCTGTCTGAATTTCTTATCCAAGCACTCGATAAATAGAAAATTTAAATTTTGTGGGATTTTTAATTTTTATTATAAAGTTTATAATGAATTTTTCTTCGATTTCAATCGTTGTAATAAGTTGTATTGTATGTCTTATGCAAATCACAGCAGGAAACTCCACCTGTGGTAAGTGAAAACTGAAAAATATGTGGTGTTTACTTTTGTCGTGATTTGTTTTTAATGTGTCTAAATCGTAAACAACTTTTTGCTTTGTTCTTTGAATTTTTATATTTTTTATTTCTTTATCTTTTAAATATTAAAAAGAAATTGGATTTTTCAGATTACGGGGAACAAAGCTCCACCCTTGAAGCATTTAGCAACCTGGCTTAAACAAAATCCCATGTTTGATGTGGATCCGAAATGGTCGCATTTAGTTAAAGAGAAAGTAAGAATATATTTTTAAAAAAACCACTCACAGTATTAAAACATGCATTAAATATTGCTTAAAGGTGAATTTATCAT
Organism: Geophilus flavus; assembly: GCA_034695885.1. Lineage (NCBI taxonomy): Eukaryota > Metazoa > Arthropoda > Chilopoda > Geophilomorpha > Geophilidae > Geophilus > Geophilus flavus. Next base: position 3,846 of record JAQFZO010000307.1, read on the forward strand.
CCGACGTGAAGAAACGAAGCTCTTCCCATAGCGATAAACGAAAATACAATACATCGTTACTGTCAACAGCAGCGGCAACGTCTGCATCCAGTAGCTTATCGACGTCTTTTCCATCCTTGTCCGGGCTCAGTTCGTTGTCGGGATTAAGCAGTGCGAGCTTATTTCCCGGTTATGCCGGATTGAAGTTGCCTTCATTAAGCGATCAAGGCAAAGCGAATGCTGCTGCGTCTGCGCCGATGTTTCTTCCATTTGGAGGGTTGTCTAATTTAGGTTTGAGCAATCCCCTCTTTGCTAATATCGCTAATTTCGGTTTTCCGGGATTGCCAGTCTCATCGGCGTTGAGTTCGTCTAGTGAAAGCAAGACCTCTAGTGAGAAAGATAAGAAGAGCAAATTGAGTTCGACCATTGCATCCACAACATCTGTATCGTCGTTAAGTACATCGACCAGCACGAGTAGCTCTTCGTTGCCCTTTTTATTTCCCGCTCCCGGTTTACTTTACAATCCCCTGGGGTTAGGCAACTTCACCCTGCCGACGAATCTGCCAACTTCATTCGCGAGTTTAGCTCAAACGAGTCTCCTCAATGGACTCGGCGGTAGTCAGAGTGTGTTGGCCAACGGGTTGATGAACCAAGAGATCGAATCGGACGACGATAGTTTGAAATCGCTCATGGGCACTCACGACGACGACGAAGATTTGCCCGACGACGATACAGACAATAACAGAGACATGGTGGTGCAGAAAGAGGTGAAGGAAACCTCCAAGACGAGTACAAACTGTGAAAAAAATAAAAAGTTGACTGATGCATCCTCGCAGAATATGAAATCAAGTGAAGAAAAATCAAACCGCGATGAAACGACTGTAGAAAAAACAAAAAGCACAACATTTCAGTGAAAGAGAAAAAAATGCACAGCACATTTACAGACAACAGAAACATTTCTACTTCCTATGAACGACACAGATTACTCGTTGAAATATCATAAAATAGTTTATCATGTGAAATTGTTTCTTAAAACTGGTGGAGGAAATGAATTTTGTGTATTGGTCAACAAACGGGTCACTGCCTCCTTTCTCCTCCCATTCCTTCTAATCCTGTCCACACCCCCACGTAAAACATAAGCTTTCAATTGTAATTTTATGCCGGAACAAATTTTTATGAAGTCGTAGCAGCGAATGACGACATTCCCGTTTAGAAAGAATGTATGTCGTGTGAAGATTTTTCATTTCTTTTGTTTTTTTGTACAGACAAAACTTTTCATGTGTACTTACGAGTAATGTATATATATTAATATTAATATTCACATCAGCCGATTGATCTGTAGAATGGAGGTTTAGACCCGACTAATTTCCTTTTTTCGAGTTTTTAAGTTTTCATTTTTAAGTCGTGTCGTTTTGTAAATACCTGAAATTTACCACATGACCAACTGCTGGTTAGTGGGTTACGTTTACCGCTAGTTAAAAGGTTCTGGCTATCCCCAATGTTATTTTTATTTGTCTGCATTTGTAGCTTTGTGTGTTTTGGGGCTGTTGATCCATTTGTGCATGCATACTTTTTTTTGTCCTTTTAATTTTATGTTTTCCTGTTTGTTTTTTATTTTATTTTATCATTTTTTTTTCTATTTATCTCCATTGGAAACGCATTTTGAGGTTGCATGGGATTTTTTAATGTGACAAATTGCGAACTATTTATAAATTAGGACCTTTTTAAAAAAGAAAAAACAAAAAAAGAATTGTAATAATTGGGTGGTGTAATTTTTCTTAAAAAGAGTCGTTCTGTATACCAATATTACCATATTTTTAGATACTCGACTCTTGACATCTTTTTTATAATTTTGTCTTTGGAAAAGGCCAACACGTCTTTAGAAGTTCTTTTATCGGTAGCATTTTATTTGCAATAATAATAATGATGATTATAATGTAAAATGTTGAATTACGATAATGTAGAGAGTTAGCACAATCAGTTAACACACAGGAATGGGGGAAAAAATCAACGTTAAATAAAAATAAAAAAATTGAAACTTTATTTTGTTGATTTTTTTTCAGTTTTTGTGCTATCGTGACAAATTGTGCTGACTCTTGTTATTATTCATTCTTGTTTACTTCATAAGCAAATCCATATATAGTCCAGTACTCGTCTATTTATGTTTTTAATTTTATTTTATTTTTTCCAAGTATTTTTTTTTATTATTTCATAAAGCAAAAAAAGAGGGAAAAAAATACAGATCTTCCACGCAAAGCAAAATCAGCTTAAATCTTCCAGAGTTAGAAACAGAAAATTTTTATTTTGATTTTTGATCTCATGCATGAACTAAAATTTTATGGAAAAATTGTCGTTTTTACCTGTTAACCACGGTAGTAACTTAAAAAAATCTTATTTTTGTGTGCGAGACATCGCTAAGCGTCGTCTTAAAAAGCGTTGGTGGAGGCCCTACTCCGTAAGTTAAGTAGCGAGTGTTATTTGGAGATCGTGCTATCACACGAACTCATGATTTCTTTTGTATTTTTGTGTCTTAATTTATTTTTTTCTTGCATAAATTATTTGCACTAAGAACCATTATTAAGAAAACAGTCCACTTAAAACACATCATACAAAGTGTGCTTTGAATCTGTTTGTATTTATTTACTCTATGGAAGTCGCAGATGATTATTTTTATTAAACTACGGCGTTGGTCTACAATTAATAAAAATATTTTGTTTTTCTTTAAAACATTTTGTGTACAGGTGCACTGTGATAGTTGCTAGTACTATGATGGTTGAATATTTTTTTTTTCTTCCGCAATTATGAATAAATTTTTATTAAAGAAGATTTGAATACTGTAATTTATTTTCAACGTTTTGCCCAGCCTGCACGAGACAAAAGAGGTAAAATTATAAAATAAAAAAATCATTATGATTAAATCCGACTAGTGCATCAGCGAGCGTATGATGCGATACGGGCGATAGTAATAGAATGGCGAACGAATCCCATTTCGTTCTAGATATTACCATTATGTAATCCCCACTATGTAATCAAGTTTGTTTCTTACGAAAAGAATAATTCTTTAAGATATAATAATTAGTCATTACTGATTACACAAGTGGGTCATGCTTCCAGGTCCAGCAACACAATCAGCGAACTCTTTCTTCCAAGCGGATTATGACGTAGCACGAGGCGCGCGAAAGGTTTTCCCGCCACAGTAGTCTCCTCGCCTTGTTATCGATAGCAGCCATTGTTAGTGCATTAATAATATTTCCAAAATGGGTTTGTATGATGACAGCGATGAAGATATCGAACGAAGGTATCAGAATTTATGTGCCGATCTTAACATGGACAAAAATACGACCGAGAATGCATGGCAATCGTATGAAAAAATTAATCAAAACTACACACTAGAGGTGAGCAATTAGCGATTTTCTAACAAGCCTAACTTAAACCTCGCAAAATATTATATATTTTCCATTTATTTCAGGGCGACACATTGCACTGGTTGGCGTGTGCGCTCTATGTTTCATGTAGAACTAGTAGTGTGCCAACCGTAGGTAAATCTGGAGCCGTGATCGAAGGCAATTGCGTTTCGTTGACGAGACTTTTGCGATCATGCAACCTGAGGTACGTGCGAGAACTTGCTCGGAAACGTTGTTTTCCGATTGATTTGTCTCGATGAGTGTGTAAATGACTTGTTACTTTCGACAGCTTGATTCAGTTTTTCAACAAAATGAAGAAGTGGCAGGATATGGCTAATCTGTCACCCGATTTCAGGAATAAAGTGGATCGATTAGAACGCAATTTTGCCGTTTCCACAGTGATTTTCAAAAAGTTCAAACCTATATATCTCGATATTTTCAAAGAACCAACACATACAGTAGTTAAACAACCTCGTGGGCGGAAACCAAGGTGGAAAAAGTTGGAAATTAATATTTCCTACTCGCTGGACAAGTATTTACAATTTTTTTTTCTTTCTCATTTCCAGGCGAACCTTGTGTTCATCTGCAGATGTCTTTTCATTTTGTTGGACCTTATTCGTGCAAGTGAAAGGTATTGCCATAAAACTTAATTCTTTTCGATGAAAATTTTTATAATTTATATTTTTCCTGCAGGAAACTTTCCAGCCATAAGTGATGATTTGGTCAATTCATACCATTTGCTTCTATCATGTATCGATTTAATATATGCCAATGCAATATTGGCGGACCGACGAGACATTCTAAATCCAAAATTCGAAGGTAAATAATTTTTTTAAAAAAAAAATATAAAAAATTCTCGATTGAATTTTATGGTATTTAGTTGACGTGATTATAATAATTATTATTTCAGGATTGCCATCAAACTTTGACAGCCGTGATTATCGCCCGCCGACTGAGCCACCCTGTATAATTGAGCCGTTATGTAAAGTTCACGATGGTATTTTCGTCGAAGCTAAAGGAATTAAAGAGCACTGGTGGAAACCGTACATTCAGAGATTGTTTGTCAATAAGGTTTGTTTTAAGACGATTTGTATTCAGATCGAATGTGGTAATCGAGACAGTTAAAAGTAATTACTAATTTATTTCTCAAGACACTGAAAGGAAAACAAGAAACTTTATCTGCAATTCTTGATCTTGGCAACTTCGAAGCCAATAGGTAAAATAAAATAAACAAAAAATATTTTTAATAATTGTTTAATAATTTATTAATTTTTATCAACTATACAGCAAGGCAATAAATAGAACGTACGAAGAATATGTTTTAAATGTCGGTGATTTTGACGAAAGGATATTCTTTGGTGAAGATGCGAATGTAGAAATCGGCGCACCTGGTGATTTGGCTGCGAAAATGCAAGTCAAGCGAAATTTACAGCAGCATTTGGACAGTGTAAGTGACTCGTGGAGTGAAATAGGAAATTGGTTTGAGATTAAACTTGTTTTATTACTCACAGACAAATTCTCTGACGCCATCGACGCCTTTAACTGGCAGACGATATTTGTGTGAGAAGGATACAGCTAGTGTCACACCCGTTTCGACTGCGACACAAAGTGTCAGTAAATTGCAGGCCCTTTTGTCCGGTAGGAAAACAACTCCGAGCGATGCACTCATGGATATTTTTAAGTCGTGTAAAAAGAATCCTGGTGATGTCATTACTGCAAGAGTGAAGGAAATGGGATCGACATTTTGTACGCAATATGCTCAGGTAGAACTTTATTTAAAATAATTTTTTTTGGGGGGTTTTGGATTATTTATTTATTTTTAAATTTTATACTCTAGCCATCTGATGGTCATCCTGGATCACAAATTGATTTTGCAAAGAAACGTTTGCAACTGGGGGAGAGTTTATATTACAAAGCATTGGAGAATATAATGGTTGCTGAAAAGAAGAGAGTTCCCAGTAATTTTGATTTTACCGTAAGTGATTATTTCGTGATTTTTTCATGAATAAATTATTAAATCATTTTACATGTTTTACAGGGACTTTTAGACCAAGAATATTTCCATCGTGCACTTTTTGCTTGCTGTCTTGAGATTGTGATTTTTTCATATAATTCTCAAAGGTAAAAAATTAGTTTTGTTTTTTTTATAATTAATTAATTAATTCATTCATTCATTCATTTATTGCATATTTTTCTATAGAATTTTTCCGTGGATAATCGACGTTTTTAATTTAGAACCGTATTACTTCTATAAAGTGATTGAGCTTCTTATTCGTGCTGAAGATGGATTGTCGCGCGATGTAGTCAAACATTTAAATTTGGTATAATTTTTTATATAAAATAGTTTTTGTTTTTAAGTGTGATTTTAAAACTACTATTTTCATATTTAAGATTGAAGAGCAAATTTTGGAAAGTCTGGCATGGAAAAGCGATTCCCCTCTTTGGGAAAAAATTAAGGAGTCAGAGGTTCCACCTTGTGAAGAGGTTTTTTAATTATTCTCATTACTTATGTTATAATCGTAACTTTTCTTTATAAATATAAGGTGTTGTTGCCTAATCAAATGGAAAATGTACAACCAGTACATCTGTTATCGTCACCAATTCCACATCCAACAGTTCGTCGTTTGGCTAATGCTGAACGAACCACGCCACAAAGTAAAATTCAAAATATTTTTTAATCTTACGTTAGTACTTACGAACGTTTTTTGACAATTCGCAGTTCCGGATCAATCGCCCTTGGCACCGCCTGCTACGGAATGTTTTAATTCGCCTGCAGCTAACGCAAAACGTAGACTTTTCGTTCCCAATTCTTCAAACGGAGTTGCTGCTCCTAGTGAGACTAAAAACAATGAATCTGATCAAAGTAAAAAATGGTTATCAATTATGAGTAAATCTAACATAATATGGTTTGTTTTTTTGTGTAACTTCAGGTGCAATTGCAACGACCAAACAGTGTGCCTCTAAAATTCAAATCCAAAAACCAAAAAAGGCGGGATCACTCGGTCTTTTTTTTCGTAAAGTAAGTATAAAAACCAAATTTTTTTAAAAATAAAATTTTGATTTTACAACCTAATTTATTATTATTATTTCAGTTTTATTATTTGGGAAGTGTAAGATTGAGGGACTTGTGCGAACGCCTTAAAATAACCGACGAAGAACTTCAGAGAAAAATTTGGACCTGCTTTGAGTATTCTATAATTTATAACACTGATTTGATGGTTGATCGGCATCTGGACCAAATGATTATGTGTGCTGTCTATGTGATGGCTAAAGTGAGAAATAAGAATTTAAATAGAGATCCAACGTTTTTAAAATACATTTTTATTTATTCATTCAGGTATCAGACAAGGATGAAACATTTCAGGAGATCATGCGATGTTATCGAATGCAACCTCAGGCAGCCAGTCATGTAACCTTAAATCCTCAACCCACTAGTTCTTAATAATTACAGACATTTTTCTTTCGCAGGTGTATCGAAGTGTTTTGTTGTGCACAAGGAAACGACGCCATTCTGGCAGCAGCGATGGAAGCAAGACTGGAGCTTCAGGATCAAATTCCCCGGTTTCTCTCGATCGAGATGATGACCGTGGTAGAAATGACTTCATTTTTCCCTTAATTTTATAATAATTTTGGAATATTTCCAGACGAGAAACGAAAAGAACGATTGATGATTCGTTCGTCGAGTACCTTGCCATTGCCGCATCCGAGCAGTCAACCACCAACACCGACTCGATTGGCCGGCACTGGATCCAGTTTTGAATCTGAGGATAGGGGCGATTTAGTGAAATTTTACAATACGGTAAATTTATTGATTATAAATGTTTGTAATCTAGATTTTAACTTAATTTTTACGTTTCCTAATTACAGATCTACATCCAGAAATTGCAATCGTTTGTTCTGAAATTTTCCGCAGTCAACATCAACAAGACGGTAGGGAATTAGATTTTTATTTCTTTTTCTTTATTTATTTTGAATCTTCAAATTTTTTATATTTTAGATCGATTCGCCACCACTTTCACCTTTACCCATGTTGAAGGCGTATCCCACGTCCCCACGTCGTCGTGTGACAACATCACATTCAGTTTACATTTCTCCTTTAAAAGCAAGTCATGTTTCTTCACCACCAAACCGGCCCTTATCGTATAGTTTCAGCCGTAGTCCTGCTGATGTAAGTTAGCGAGAAAATTGATTGGAATTTCATTTTAATTTAAAAACTTTTGCCATTAGGATCTCCGGGCCATAAACATTATGCTACGCAGAGGCGATAGAAAAATCGGGAAGAAAATTTTGCAGGATGACAGTGATTGTGAAAGTCCAAGTAAACGCCCTTGCCCTGATTTGGCACTTCGCAAGATTCAAAATGTGATTACGGAAAGACAAGTTGCTGGTGTCAGTCTTGAATAAACATTATATTTTTAATTTTCTTCTTATGCTATTCATCATGTAAGGTTTTATTTTTTTTTCTCTGATAGGGTCTTTTATCATGTGATTGTATGTTTTATTTTTATGTTTCGTTCTAATGATCACTGTTAAAACACGATGTTCGCTTTTGTTTGGCAAGTGGAATAGAATTTTACTAGTCAATAGAATTGTGAAACTTGTAAAGAAAGTGAGTTAACTATTTTCTATAATCAGTTAGTACACTTTAACAATTTCATTTTTTTAATCAAATAATTTACACAAAATATGTAAAGTTGAAATTGGGCTATTAAAAAGATTTTAATCAATTTCTTTGGCTTCAAAACTCATTGGTAAATATAAGTCAAAAAAAATATGGTCTCAGGAAAAGACGTTTCTACATTTATCTTTGTTGACTCATACAGCAATCAAATTTTCCCGCCAAATTTATGAGTAAGCCAATTAGATAATCACGATCCACCAATCAGATTTTCCCTTTTGCGCGCGAATTTTTCCCGGTTTTCTTCCTTGTGTCCCAATCGGGCATTCGCATTTTGCTACCCAACAGGGCACTCAAGGGTGTGTAGTCCCAACTCCCAAGTCCATGATCGTTTCTTTACTGCAAGGGATTACAACGTTGAAGAATCCATCAAGCACGATCATCAGCAAATCAATGAATAGAACAATGGGCGATTCATGAAAAAACAATTTACCGTGAGATTGGTGGAGGATGATTAATGCACAATTAAGAGCGCCAACGAAGACAGATAAAAATGCAAGATAAGGTAAATATCTAATCATCCAAATTTTATGCATTTTAAAGCTGACGATTTTGGATTACTATTCATTTAGACGAATTCCCCAATGCATTCGACACCCTTAACTGGTAGTCGTCAGGAAGAGAAGGTCACTGCTAATGTCCCATATGTTTTGATGGCATCACAAAGAGTCAAGCTGCTTACACTTTTGTCCGGAAGAAAAGCAATCCCTAGTAATGCTTTGCTGGACATTTTTAGGTAGTGAGAACATTTATGTAAAGCGGTTTAAAGGTTTAACGCAGAAATCTATTATTTAAGGTCTTGTAAAAAAAATCCGGTCGATGCTATTACTCCTAGAGTAAAGGAGATGGCAGCTGTGTTTTGCAAACATTTCTCCGAGGTATTTTTTTTATTATTCCTTTTAGATTTTTGGTTTGTTCCTTATTGACTTTTTAGTGAATTTTTCTTTTTTTTTTTTAGTCAGCAGGTAATGGCGATGATGCTGATTTTCCACAAAAGGCTGTGCAATTAGGAGAAAGCCTATATTATAAGGTTTTAGAGAATATCTTGATGGCAGAAAAAGAAAAGAATGTCAACAATCTTGATTTTACAGTAAGCAAGGATTAAGGTCGAATGATACAGTATTGAATGCAGGAATTGTTTTTTTTTCTTTCGAAGGCACTTTTAGATCAGAAATATTTACATACCGTGTTATTTGCTTGTTGTCTAGAGATCGTGATTTACTCTTATAATTCCCAACGGTTAGTATAAATAGTATTTTAAAATTATTCACTAGTGCTAATTAATGTTCTCTTCAGAAATTTTCCATGGATAATCGACATATTTAATATAGAGCCATATTATTTCTACAAAGTGATCGAACTTGTCATTCGTGCTGAAGATGGATTTTCCCGAGACGTAGTGAAACATTTAAAGCTGGTACATTATTTTATTAATTTTATTATAATGACCTTAAAAAAAGTAAACAAATTGGTTGTTTTCTTTACTTTTAAAGATTGAAGATCAGATTTTAGAAAGTCTTGCATGGAAAAGTGATTCTCCACTATGGGAAAAGATACAGGAATCTGAAATTCCTCCTTGTGAAGAGGTTTTTTCCTTTTCTTTCCTTGGATTATTTATGTTCTAACGTTAAATTTCATATAAGGTATGGTTACCTAACCAAACGACAGAAAATGTGCAACTTGAGTGTTTGTCGTCGTCGCCAATTCCACATCGGACAGTTCGTCGTTTGGCAAATACGGGACAAACACCAGTACAAAGTAAAAAATTAAAATCTTACTTATATATATATATATATATATATATACTGAATTTAGTATCAATTAAAAAATTAAAAAAATTAAGTTTTGTGTTCTATAGAAATGATCAAACCCAGTGCCTTGAAAATTCAAAAACCAAGAAAGGCAGGATCTCTTGGACTTTTTTTCCGAAAAGTAAGTAAAAAATCATTTTATGGAAAATAAAAAAACTAATAAAACGTTTCCTCTCAAGGTTTACTGCTTAGCAAGTATTAGATTGAGAGAGATGTGTGAACGCCTTAAAATAAATGAAGAACTCCAGAGAAAAATGTGGACCTGCTTTGAATATTCCATCATGTATCACACCGATTTGATGTCAGATCGTCATTTGGATCAATTGATTATGTGTGCTATTTATGTCATGATCATAGTGAGTTAAAATGATCGAAATTTTAAGTAGAAAAATAAAAACGATTTTTCATTTAGGTTTCCGACACCGTTGGAATAGACAAGAATTCAGCATTTGAGAAAATCATGCACTGTTATCGATCACTGCATCCTGAAGCTGCCAGTCATGTAAAACACTAAACCAAATAATCTTGGCCTGAAATAATATCCTAATTATTTACAGGTCTATAGGCGAGTTTTATTGTTGAACACAAGTTCCAGCAGCAACTTAACACCTCGGTTGGAAGGCACCGAAGATAGAGGAGACTTAGTAAAATTTTACAATACAGTAGGTTCATAACAGCAATGTGGAAAGTGCATATATATAATCTAAGTTATGATTTTTTATAGATTTACATCGAGAAATTGCAGTCGTTTGTTTTGAAGTTTTCTAGTGTCAGCCTTAATAAGACGGTAAGAAAATCAAAAATAATTATTTCTACATTTGTTATTGTACTAAATGAATTTACTTATATTTACTAGATGGAGTTACCACCCCTTTCTCCACTTCCCGTCTTAAAGTCATACACAACGTCACCACGTCGTCGTGTGACTCCTTCACAAACGGTTTACATTTCTCCCCTAAGAGCCACACACGTTTCTTCACCACTGAATCGATCTTTATCTTACAACTTTAGTTGTAGTCCTAAAGATGTGAGCAATGAGAGTTTAAAAATTGTTCCTAAATTTTTTGATGTTATATTTCCTACTTGCAGGCTCTACAGGCGATAAATGTTATGATACAAAGGGACAAACGTAAAATCGGCATGAAAATTTTTCAGGATGGTAGTGATAGTGAGAGATCGAGTAAACGCGCTTGCCCAAATTTAGCACTACGCAAGATTCAGAATGTTATTACGGAAAGACAAGTTGCTGGTACTAATCTCGAATAGTTTGTATTTTGCTTCAATTCATGTTACGTTTTTAACATTAAGCAATTGCTGCATTAAAAAAAATATTGTGTTTATATAACTTTAGATATAAAATAATATTTTAAAATTTTCCGTGTACTTGAATAATGTTAGAAGTACAAATTGGAAGGTAAAATTTTAAATGAATTATATATATGTTTTTATTGGTGAAGTACCGTAATTATAGATCTATAGTTGGCTTTGATTTAAAATTCTTAGCTCTTCTGTCCGTTGTTTTAACTCTAAAATGATTTCCGTATAGTGTGAATAAGTAATCATTGAAATGAAAGTTAAATACGCTGTTTTTCTTCGGTAGCACTAAAAAAAAATTAATATTACTATCAGTGTGTGATAAAAGAAAATAAATGATACTAACTTTTGATCTTATTTTCTCGAGTAATGCACATAAAGCAATTTTTCATTTCACGAATTACAATCCCAGTAACACCGATGAGAGCTGGATTTTTTGATCGAGAAACTAATAAGCGACAACCATGGTAGTCTGCTTTAAGGAGAACCGCTTCCAATGCCTCGGGAGTTTTCCTAATTTAATAAAAACAAATATATTAATAAATTATTAATGATATTTTCCTGAACGAATAAACTCACTTTGGTCCCACTCCAAATACAGTTTTGATATAATCCAGCCACATGTTATGCATTGGAACGAAGTCTTCGTATCTGAAAATAGAACAAATGTTGGATGTTGGACTTTATTCGACCACCACGTAAATAGCAGTCTCGTAACTTACTTTAAGTTGTTGTCAGTAATGTTAAGACGATTAAGTCGCCTTTTTAGTTTATAATTTAAATGTCGCTTTTCTTTTTGCGACATTGGCTTTTTTTCGCGCGGCCATCTGTTGAGTGGATAACCAGCATTTTTCAAGTCGCCTGATTCTTCACCAGCAGGAATAATATCCTGAAAAAAGGTCTCTGCCGTCGTATGTTTTGAAGATCTACAATCAATAACGCATACCATTAAAACAATTCTCTTTCTTTCTTATTTTTTTTTTACCGTACCCTGAATTTCTTTTTTCTACATTCTCGAACACCTTGTTAGGCAATTTGCCATAAACACTTAACATTTTTTCTGATTTATAAAATAATAACAATAAATTCAAATCTTAATTACAAACAAGTTGTGAATGAATTTCTCCTTTCCACATTTGTAAACTGGAAGTCGGAAGTAGCATGGGAAATAGATTAGCCAATGGCTGAAATGCGCAGTCGCAGTAACAACACTGCGGCCAATGAAAAGCAACGGCGGCAAGAATTCGGTAATGGAGTACTGGAAATGGCTCGGAAAGCTACGTGCTACTATTAATTAAATCAAAAACAAAATGAACAGTGGTGGATATTTATGAAATAAGTCTAGTACTTTTTGAAAGCATAACCTTTTTTCTTTTTACAGTGGCAAACGTTTCTTGGGCGTTGCACAAGATGTCTCCCTTGTTTGGCTTTTATTTGAAATCATTACAGAAATACTGTGATGTATTTAGACAGTTTCTGAATGTTGTAAGTAGAAATAATTAGATAAAATACTCGATAAATTGCTGTATAATAATTTGTGAATTGTATTAAAACTGTAGTTTGATTTCGATGTTGAGAACTACTACTTTTCGTTCGATGTCGTCGATGGTTTGGAAATTGGTAAGTTTTGACGAGTTGTAATATTTAATGTTTTATTATGATACACCGCATGCTTTCTCCATTAGGCGACATAAATGCTCTACATTTTACCGGTGTGACCCATGAAGATAAACTCGTCTTACGTGTTCTAATGATACGGTCCGAATTGGGATGTAACAGCAAGACCAGCTGCCATGATGGTAAAATCGATGTATCTTTTTTACTCATCGCTGGCCATCAATTTTTTTGCGAGCAATTTATAAACTTCTTAGAAGTAAATCACTTAAATTATCACAGAAAATTTAAATTATTGTTAATTATATTATATTATATTGAATTAAATTTTTAAATTATTTGATTATTTCAGATCAAGTTTGATTGTTTTATCAGCAAAATAACTTTAACAACTAGGGATGTTCTTTGTCTCAGCCTCATAAATTTAAAGAATTATAATTCAAATGAAGCAGTCACTTTATGTTTCCGATTCCCCCCTGAAATACGTGGAATCGAAAGAATGGAAATAAGTATTCGCGGTGATAATGCTTACAATTTGTGGCACAAGTATAAAATTTATTGAAATTATAATATGTTTTTAAATTTTATCTTATTTTATATCTTACATTCTTACAGCATTTTAAAAGAAGAAAATGGAGACAAATATTCATCTGTAAACATATTTGCTGATGCTCTAAGACAACACATTTTACATTACTTAAAAATAAATTTATCGGTACGGTAGTAACTGATTTAATATTTGATATACCTAAGAAAATAAATATTTTTTTTTTCTTATTAGATTTGCACGTTGGAAGAAATTACAAGTCCTGCCTTTTTAATATCTACAGATGGCGTTTTCAAGGTAATATGTCATGATTTATTAACCTTTTAAAAGTTGTTTTTCTATTTTAAATTTTGTTTTTCTCTCAATCATTTGCTCAGGTGTTGGATACAGACCTCGTGAAACCAATTTTGAACTATTTCCACAACCGTCTGACAGATGCTGAACTTTTAGCTTGATCACGTGCGCAGCATCAATTTCGTGCTCTTGAATATTTCGCCGGTAGATGTCCCTTGATATCGCGGTCCACTTTGCGGCTCGTCTCTCGCATCTGCCTCAGTTATCCCGAAGCATCTATCGCGTGTTCGTTTTCCTCCGCGCCTCCAGACTCCAGGTTGAGGATTCTGTTTACCCGTATGATCAAAAAAGTTTTTTGTTTCGACACTGGTATATTTAATGAATTATTTTATAATCGTCAACTTCCAATTCTTCACATAACGTATGTACATTTATATTTACTATATTTTATTTTTTTAGTCAAATAATTATATTGTTTAAAGAAATAACCCCCCCGTTACGGAAATGATGTAAAAATTCTTGAATTTTTTTTTGAAAAATATTTTTTTCCCAAAAACATGTAATTCAATATAACTACGTTACATCTAATTTGAACTTTAATCTGGAGACGGGTCAAGTTGTTTCTTGTTTTTTCAAAATTTCTGATTGCACCCAGAAATATCAGTTCCGAAATACTTTTCATTTTCACAAAAGTCGTTAGGGACTTTCCACAACAGGTTTGTTTTTTTTTCTCTCTCTCTTTTTGAAACAGACTTGAGTGTGTGCGTGTTCGTGCGAAATACTAGAGCGTAATCCATAGCGGAGAGAGTTGCTTCACTGGTTGAATCCAGTGTTCGGCGTCTTTATGACTGGAAACATTTTTATTTCATGTAGAAACCAGTTGGACTTTGTAAACGTGTGAAAAGAGGACGAGAGGACAAACACTTAAATGTTGTTTTCATCTTGTTTTCTGTCTTGTTTGGTCGTTGGCATGCGCCCAGAATGTGTGTGTAGTTGGCGACCGAATCTGCTGCAATGACGACGGCGCGAGAGTAGGAAAAAAAAAAAAAAGAGAAAAGTGTTATCCCATTAAAAATTTTCCTGGCCATAAGTAGGAATGATTAGGGCTTTATCCAAAGGGCTCAACATTTCATGTCATTTGACTGAGAGGGAAGTGGCTTAATTGACAGCAAGTCCGAGGGAATTTCCTGAGCGCCACACACTCATGATCCAATATGAAAACGAAAATAAAACTGTATTTTTTTAACGTGTAAATCTATACAGAAATAAATAATGCAAATCACGTAATGAAATAATTTTTTTTTTCTTAAAAAAGGAATTTAATACAAAAAAAAATCGTAAACGAAGTTGTAAGTAGCTGCTAACGCGGCCTTGACCTTTGACTGAGAAAATGACGGATGCGAGATGTTGGTTGGAATCACGCGCCTAAACGCATTGCTCTTGTTTTTCCTTTCCATGTGGCAACCCACATTTTAAACGAGGACAAACCAAAAAAAAAAAAAGAAAAAAATCTCACTTTGAATTCCTACAGGTCGAACGCCCAGTTTTTGACATGAAAATCTCTTGCCATGTGTTGGATTAACTCGTTATCTGACTGCCAATATATGGACTTGGAGAAGCAGGTAAAAGAATTAGTCAAGTTAATCTTTTTAGATAAGTAGAGATTCGTTTGATTAGTGATTTGCAATTAAAAGATACGAAATTTGCAGTTTCGAGTGCATTTCGACGACTTTTGCCAATTAAATATTCTCAATAAGATGTGTGTCCTTGGTTCGTGTATCCTTCGAGCCAATATTGACGTTTCCTTTTTTTCTCTGTTTATTTTCTCTCTCACTTTTTGTGTTAAACAACGGCACCTGTCTAGAGTTTAATTTTATTTATGTTTTATTAACAGTTGTTCGAGTCCCCTACATGAATTTGAGGGCGATTTTCGCCTGGGGGTTCATTTTGTTTCTTTCGTGGTGTGCATGTTTTTGTTGTGTTTACTTCTCCAAATTCAGCAGATAAGAACTAAAATTAGAGGGCAATAAAGTGAAAGCAAAAAAAATAAAAATAAAAATAAAAAAAATGAAGACGAACGGTCGCGAACATTTTATCTGTTGAACTGAAATAAATTATAATTATCTGACGTGGAAATTTGGGAGTTGCTTTTCAGCTCTCGTTATCTATGGTTATTACGTATACTATTACCAATTCGCGTCATCAATTTTATGTGGAGATTTTGTTTACGAACTCTTAATTACGCGACTCTCCATTCTCCCCCTCACTTCAGTTTTTTTTTCCCTTTCTATTTTTGTTTTCATAGTTCATTTTCATTAAAAAAAAATATCGGAAATATAATTACATCTATCTCTCAATGTACAAATTGGGAGTTACTGCAATCAATTACTCAATCACTCAATAAAACTAAGAATAAATATTCCTGATTGAAACCAATAAATAAATAATAAGATATAAAATAAAATGACATTCATTTCGATTCGACTAATTATGCCGATTCATGGAAATGTAAGCTTATGTATTGAATTTTTTCTCAGAACCCCATCGAAAACGATATTTGTCGTTCGACGGGCACACATTGGAAATTCGCATCGAAGTCAGTCGGCGCATTTCACATCGACTTTCATCGCACGTGTTGAAAATCATATTGGAGGAAGTAATAGGCTATGCAAATGTGACTCTGGTCCCGAAAGAGGATTATATGAGTGCTCCTGTGGTGCTCAATCGCATTTCTGGTTGCCAGAATCGCAGGTGGGAAATATTTTTTATTTTTTTAAATTTTACATAATACGTGTCATCAAAGTCGGCAACTTGTTTACTTTTATGTCACAGCAATTGCATCAAAGGCAATTCTCCTCCAGAAACGATGGTCAATCTAGAAGTGTGGACGGGACCGGGTTTCAACATGGAAGAATGGCTCACTTCCGGTTTGGTGGAGGATTGCGGACCTTTAGGACCGATCGGGAGGTAAGAACGGAGAAATAACATTGCTTCGTCACGCTCGCTCGAGCTCGGGTGGGATGTTGCGCAACTTTTATCCGAATTGATAGTCAGATGATGAAACGGCTTGTTTTTCGTCTGTTTTCTTTGTGTAGATTCGGTTGGTACATCCCCAAATACATGACAAACACTGACTGGCGTCGATGTAACGTTGTCGAGAACTGGAAAGCTTTTCAAGACGAATCTACGACTCGCCTGTTCGATTTAAGTGACGACATGGAGACGATACAGCGACTTACGTTGGTGGGAGACAACCCGGGAGAGTATTTCTGTAGGGATAAAAGATGTGACAAGGGAATGTATTTACCCGAAATCTGCCGTGCCTCGAATACTTCGTGCGCAATTCTCCTATCAAACTATCCAGGTAAGATGCAGACGAATGGTGATACACAACCGATCGTGACACTCAACTCTGCTAATTGCATCTAGATATTACGCTAGACACGATTCGAAACCAGATAGATTTACTCAATCTGAGGGTGAAAGTGGCGTGGATCGGACCCCGTCTTTCAGATTACGTACGAGGAAGGTTTGCCCAGCGCAAACCTATATTGTTTTTTAATTGGAAACCCAGTCCGATTACGGCCAGCGGGAATTACACTCACATAGCATTTCCAATGTGTGAAGATCTGCCCATTAGTTTTCCCTTTCCTACCAATTGCGGCTTCGAAATCAACCAGTTGGAAAAGATTGTGTGGACCGAATTGACCACGTCGGCTCCCGAAGCTTTGCACGTCATTCGAGCCATGATATTTTCGTATAATCAATACATGGAGTTGCTCAATAATTACATGAACAGGTGCTTTTGTGTTTATTGCCCCACTGCACATAAATATCTAGTAATGTCAGTCGGAAATAAGCCTCTATTAATATCGGGATGAATCTAATGCACGTTGACAAGTGCCTTTCCCTTACTCTTACGTAAGATTATGATTACACTAAAATGAGACGAGGAGGAATTGGGACATTTCATGGGGATTAACTCCGATTGCACTAAATTGCACTTACTTTTAAGGTTATTGCTACTATTGAATTATGCCTATTCAATCAAAACGCGCCGCACTTGTTATCGTTGGGCAATCAAAATGCATTCAAACGATCGAACAACTGTGCAATAATAATGTTTGCTTTTTTAGTAGTGTAGTGTAAATAATGGAAAAGTACTGAATTAACTGGAACCATTTATAGAGATTCTTAAACAGCTTTACGGAGTTACAAGAATAAATGTTTTGTACGAGTGCATTAATAGACCCCTTATTTGATCTTAGAAACTTCTCGGCCAAGCTCCAGACCGGTAGTTTCAATCTTTTGAAAGTTGAAAAAGATTGACAGGCCATTAAGGAAAGAGAGGCTTGGAATTTTCCCTTCTACTCCCACAGAATTTTTGAATTGACACGTTTATACGAATCAATCTGTATCAGAATATAAGTATTAGAGTACAATCAGTCTATCACAATTTAATTGGGAGTATACTTCTCATTTCTGCAGGCATCTGCGTTATCGAAACTCCATTCACTATTTCAGACTCTTAATTACTACAATCACACTAATAGCAATGCTCTTATCACACCCATATCAATTATCAATCACAATAACCATCATTATACCGAATGGGGCCTCCCTAAGCTTATTTCCCGTGTATTTAATGTGGATGATATGTTGTAACAAGAGGGAAACACGTAGAGATTGCTGGTCAAAGTCAAGGTAAAACCAAAACCAAAACTGTAACGAGACACACTGTTAATCCTAGTTAGTAAACGCGACACAAGTGACTGACCTAATCGATCACTGTTAGACTAAATTTAAACTGTTAATGTCACTGGGTGAATTAGATCCAAAACAAGATGCCTCTAATGCAAACCAGAGCAACTTGAGCAGGGTTGCACAAAAAGAAGTAAATCATCTGATTTTTAACCTCAATTTGTCAAACGTTCAGCATGGCGTTTGTACATAGCGCTACTAAAACAACAACAACAAACAACACTAGGGAGTATATATTTATGGAAATAATTGCATAATATGGAATATTCGTATACAGAAAAAGATGATGCTGGGAAGATAAATTTTGACTTAACTGGGAAACCCTTCGGTATGTCACCGTCTTGCCGAGCTGTCCGCTGCCAATAGACCAAAAGTTTTTATTTTTAAACTTCAAAGCGCACAGTGGGAAAAAAAATAAGTGTCACAGACTCCAATTTGGCTAACTAAACTACAGTATTGTTTTATGTGCTGTGGGGAGATACCAATTATCGCATGTGATATAACGTGTCATTTCATATTAGAGATCCAAAAAAGAATATTTATAATGTTGCATGCGATTGGGTGGCATACAACGAGTCTATTTGGACAAAGTGGATTCCAAACGACTTATCAACCAAACCGATCATCTTCATCGGAGGTATTTTTCCGATGTCGGGGATCAATTATAGCTCAAAAGGAATCATTCCAGGTAGGAATGAATAACACTTTTCAATTAAACACGTGATATAAACGTATAACGAGTTTCTACTCCAGCTGCCAGCATGGCCATAGAAGCCGTAAACAAAAACAACTCTGTTCTCACCGATTATTGGCTCGAAATGCTACACGAAGACGGTAGATGTTCCTCCGACCACGTGATGAAAGCCTACATTAAATACGTAACGAGTCCCGATTACAAACGAATCGCAGGCATTTTAGGTCCTGCGTGTTCGGATACGGTGGAACCGATAGCCGGAGTGGCGAAACACTTTAACAGCATCATCGTCAGCTACAGTGCCGAGGGAGCGATTCCCTTTCAGGATAACGAAGATTTCTCCTTATTTTTCCGAACGATTCCATCTAATCGTTTATTTAAGTAAAATTTGAGACATTTTTATTTTTGATGCATTTTTATGAGTTAAAAAAATTATAGACACGTGTATCTACAAGTTTTTAACCGACTCGGATGGAAAAGAGTCTCGTCCTTGACCGAGGACGGACAGAAGTATCCCGAATATTTATCACACACTCAAGATTTTCTCCAATCTCACGGAATCAATTTCATTGCAAATCGCAAATTCCCACGCGATCGCTTGGGGATGAACATGTCTCAACCTTTGGAGGATTTGAAAAAGAAAAATGCCAAAATTATCATTGGAGATTTTTACGATTACGCCGCCAGAGCTGTCATGTGCGAAGCTTATAAACAGGTTCGAAACTGCAAGTTTATTTGAATTTTACAAGTTGCTGAATGGTTTTTTTAATTTATTTATCGTAGGGAATGACAGCAAGATCGGGTTTTGTGTGGTTTCTTCCCATGTGGTTTTCAAAAAATTGGTACGACACGGATTTTTACAACAGCCACTTCGAGTTAAACGTTTCTCCTCGAGCCAAACCCATTCCCTGTACTACTAAGGAAATGATTCAAGCGATTAATGGTCATTTGAGTTTAGTTTATTCGTATTACGGACAGGAAACAGACATAATGCAAGAAGGCATCACGGTCGGAGAATGGCAAAAACGATACAAGAAACGAGTCGAGAAGGAGATACAAGTAAGCGACATCTAGCGATTAGTTGTTGATGGTATATACCTTGTATGAGGTCATGGTTGTTAATATATTCTACCTTGGTGGAAAGAAAAGCTTTTTTTCCATTTCAGCTTAAAAGCAACGTTTTTTGAGGAATCGCCAATGTCAGTTGCATGAAAAAAACCCATCTCTCATAAACTTACATCATCTGATGTTACTTTGAATTTGTCTTTCAGTTTTACATGATAGTTCTGTTTTGTGATTCTTCTGAAACCTTAGCACGTAGCTGAAATGCTTGGCTGTGTTTTCTATCCGTCTGAAATGCATGAGAATATCATTATGTGTAATAAAACTAGGGAGAGGGACATGAAATGAAGAATTTCATTTGCAATTGAAATCAGACCAATTTTCTCCGCTTGATTAATTAAACGAGAGTTTTTTTAATGAGTTTTTGGGGGTCAAATTTGCTAGTCAAATGTCAGTTTCAGAAGAATTTTCAGAATATAAATAAGTTAGCAAACCTAGTGCACATTTATATTATTGCCTTTTAGTCGGAAGTCAGTAAGAATGTAGGCGAACAACAACCATCGTACCGCGAAACACGTCACGCAGTAAGTTTCATGCGGCGAGAAAAATCTCAAATTTCAGCACTAATTTTTTTTCTTTGTGTGGCTATCATCCTCTGCGTGTGCCGTAACTGTTGTGACCAATTAATGTCAGTGTTGTGTTTAGCTTTTTAGCTATATGTTCTCTTTTTTGGGAAATATAGTGTCGAAATTATTTTTATTTCATTTATTTTTTATAGTCAGTATAACTACCACATTTAGTACAATTTAATAGTTTACTGCAATTAGGTATTTTTATTTGATTTTTATTTTTTTTTCAGTCTTTTCTAGATTTGTTAAAATGTTGCTTGGTTGCAGTTGTCTGGAGTTTGGCTTTTATATTATTGCTTAATTTTGCTTTCATGGCTTCATGTTGTTGCATGGAAGTTATTAAGTTGATTAAACTTTCAGTGTTGTTTTCTAGTTTGTAACTTAGTATTGCATGTACTACTGCAGTGGTCAATATGTTTTTATTACAAGCTCGTAACACATTAGTTTACTGTACAGAAATACACATTTCTAATCGGGTTAAAATTGACTTTATTTCGTTTTATGTCGTGTTTTAGGAAGATGAAATCAGTGACTATGCAGGGTATGCCTACGACGCAGTGTGGGTTTATGCCTACGCTTTGGAACAGTTGCTCAAGCAAAATAATTCACATATTGCAACTTTGCATTCAGACAACACCACAAGGTTCGAGTGTTGCAGTGAAAATGTTCGAAAAGGGAATTAATCAGATTTTTTTTCTCTCTTAATTAGTATTTTTGTAGACATTTTGAATAGGTCCAACTTCAATGGCGTGTCTGGACACATTCGTTTTATGGGCGCCACAAGGCTGTCGGTCATCAATGTATATCAGTGGCTGGATAATCGCACTCGAGTTGTAGGTCGTTACATTCCTAAAAATTTAGATGAAGGTCACTTGGAGTTAAATGAATCGTTACTCGTATGGCTCACTCCGAATGGAATGATTCCTGGCGACGGCAGTGTAGGTAATGCGCATCACTTTTCGAGTTTGGCTATTATTGCCCAATTAATATAATTTCATCCGATATCACAGTTCCGGAGTCCTGTGCCTTAGAAGGACTTCGCCAACTGCTGAATGTCGAGTGCGAAGTTGCAATAGTCGTGGCTAATGTTTTCGGATTTGGACTTTTCGCTTTAATCATGATTTTATGTTTTATATTTTTTAAAAGAAGGTAAATGTTGTTTACTCCGTAATTAAATTGGGCTATAAAACTTGCGATTTTTTTTTAAAGATATGAAATGAAGGTTAAAGTGACTGAGGCTCGCATGAGGGAATTAGGGCTAACGTCTTCGACGAATATGCTCACTTTGGATGAGTGGGAAATTCCACGAGACAGAGTGGTACTAAATCGAAAATTAGGTGAAGGCGCTTTCGGGACGGTGTACGGCGGTGAAGCATTTTTCGAGGAGAAGGGATGGGTGCCTGTTGCGGTAAAAACACTTAAAATTGGATCAACCGTCGAAGAGAAGGCGAGTAAATGTGGAAATTTAATTTAAAAGTCGAAACTAAATTTAATCTTGTTTGCGCAGTTGGATTTTCTGAGCGAAGCCGAAATGATGAAACGATTCGACCATAAGAATATCATCCTATTGCTGGGTGTTTGCACTCGAGGAGAAGCCGTCTATACCGTAATGGAATTTATGCTTTATGGTATTTTTTTAAAAATAAAAACATTTTTCTATGTTTTTGTCTCATGATTTTCGTTAAAAATAGGCGATCTGAAGACTTATTTACTCGCCAGACGATCGATGGTGAATGAAAAAATTTCTGAAGATTTAGACGAAGTTTCTAATAAGAGATTAAACGCCATGGCCATGGACGTGGCACGAGGATTGAGTTATTTGGCCAATTTGAAATATGTTCACCGGTACATATTAATTTCGTTATTTAGCAATCACGAATTTATGTTTAATAATTTGCAAATTACAGTGATTTAGCATGTCGAAATTGCTTAGTCAACACATCACGCACTGTTAAAATCGGTGATTTCGGGATGGCGAGATCGATGTACGATTCGGATTACTACAGATTCAATAAGAAAGGTAGATTCAGTTAAATTCAATAAATTAAATAAGAACAGAATTTATTTTTGTCGCAGGAATGCTGCCCGTGAGATGGATGGCACCCGAGAGTTTAGCAGATGGAATTTTTACTCCCATGTCAGATGTGTGGAGTTTTGGCGTTTTGCTCTACGAAGTAATCACCTTTGGCAGTTTCCCTTTCCAAGGACTTTCCAACAACCAAGTATTGGACTATGTGAAAAATGGGAACTGTTTACGAGTACCCAAAGGATGCAAACATTATTTGTAAAACACGATATTCATGTTTTGTTTTGTTTTTATTACAGAGTTCAATTAAATTTGAAACAAAAATTTCGATTATTTCAGAGAATCTCTACTGACGACTTGCTGGAGCCGCGATCCAAAGGACAGACCTACAGCGAGCGAAATTGTCGAAATTCTCGCAAATAATCCTCGCATCGTAATACCGTGTTTGGACATCCCATTGGCGAGTGTGGAAATAGAAGGTACTGGTTCATTAGAATTTCAATTGCCGGAAAAAGCACGCAAATATTCCGCGACCATAGGAATAACCAAACCGACGGCAGGAAGACGACGATCCGGGCCAGCCGAAGGCGAATTGGAGAATGCGCCCATGTTATCGGGAAATGGCGCGCCATTAAATGCAGAAATGATCAAGGTGACGCCCGCAAACACACTTAATCCCATCCGTTACGTCACACACAAAGACGATTTCAAGAACGACGACGTGTCCAACGAATTGTGCCAAAATGTGACATGCTTATAGCAAACATAACAATCTCATTCTTTTTTGTTGTATAAACAAGTGAACACACAAGTGCTGCTAGTCATATTTAACAGACAAAACTTGCCAATCAGAAGCCACCAAATCACCAACTTTTAAAATATTTTTTAATAATCGATCAGTGTCATACGTGTTCATTCGACTGTCGAGTTTATTTAACAGTATTATTATTATTATTATTATTATTGATCGTAGTTTCTTTCATTCTCCTGTGTTTCCTTGTGTAAATAAATGTCTTTTAAGTGACTCATTAGTTCCATCATATTGTTTCCTTTTTTGGCAGAAATCGCTATGATCGGTAATTTAGTACACTGCTGCATCTCTATAAGATTTTCTTTCGATTCGGGTAAGTCGATTTTGTTGGCTATGATGACATGTAAGCGTTCTGATAATCCTTCACGGTATTTTTCCAGTTCGTATTTCAAAATGTCCAACTGAATTTGTGGTTTTGGCATAGATAAATCGATGATGTAAATAAGTGAAACACATCGTTCTATGTGTCGCAAAAATGAAATACCTAAACCCTTGTTTTTATGAGCTCCAGGAATAAGACCGGGGATGTCAGCCACTAATAAAGGATGAAGCGTTAGGTGAATTAAGTAACAAATTTAAAAATATATATTACCAAATAACTGTCCGTGATTATCGAAATGCACGACACCGATCTGTGGCTTGAGTGTTGTGAAAGGATAAGCAGCCACTTTAGGTTTGGCTCTCGAGATGGCTCGTAATAGAGTGGATTTTCCAGCATTCGGGAATCCGATCTAAATATAAAAAAAATCGTGATGAAATGTTTCTCGATTTTATTTTATCAGTTCATCTTACCAAGCCTACGTCTGCTATTGTCTTAAGTTCAACTAAATACGTGTGATTTTCTCCTTCGG
>JAQFZO010000308.1:0-28270 GCA_034695885.1 Geophilus flavus
AAATCAATTTTCTAGGACCTATTGTCCTTTTTATTCTACAATTTGAAGCAGATTAAATTGCCACTTCCGGTTTGTTTAGGTGACAAAATTTTGAGAGCACACAAACATGAATGTGTAGTACTTTCTAATTTGTTCCAAAATATGAAGGTATATTCATAAAACCGGAAGTGCCATTAAAATACCGAAAAGTGAAATAAAGCTTCTCTGCACAGCACAAAGCACTAGGCCAATGGCGCGGCCTTTTATTGCAACCACACCAACCCGAGAGTTGTGATTTTTACCAAAAATGTTGCATAATGGGTGATAAAAGCCATCCATTAAGTTTTGCACGCCCTGAATTTACTAAACTAATATTATCACACTGTAATTGGAAGTCATGACACCTGTTTAGCCAGCGTTGAATCCAGGGTTATGCCATCAGCACCATCACTCGGATCAATTAAGAATTCCAAAGATGTTATATGGCAAAGTTCACCGCTGCTGCTGCTGTCACCTCACCATGTACAGTTGCTCTCTTTTAAAAAACAAACTTCCATTTACAGCGTAATTAACAAGTTTGTCTTGCATTAGGGCTGCGTCTAGAATAGGGGATTTTCAATTAAAACTTGTCTTTTTCGTTAAGTACGAAAAACGTAATTTATTTTCCATTTCGTTGCAGTCGACGATGACATAAAGTCGGTCGCAATGTTTGGCGTATTAACTTTTGATGATGTTTTCTAAACAAATCCACAATAAAAAAGAAAATGATTTTATTAAGTGTGTTTTGATGGATGCTGTTTAATTTCCTGTGTTTTCACGCGAATTTGGCATGTGCAGGAAATTCACATTTCTCTAAGCCAATGTTTAATTCATGCGACATTAACTTGCTTTAAAAGTAATCAATAAGCTGCAAAATACCGTACTTTAATTTTTTATTTCTATTTACTTTTTTTTTCAACAACTAAAGTACCGGTATCGGGTTTAAAAACGTAGCCACCAATCCTTTGGTGGTCATGGTTTGGAAATCAATAAGACTTGGTGGGAGCAAATCAATTCTTTTGCCATTCCATTTATGCAGGATGGGCTGAAGGGTGCCAAAAGTGCAATGCATCAGAAAGCAATGATCAAATTTACGAGGGGCACAGTAGCAAGCATCATACATTTCTCTACTCGAGTGCAACTGCATTTGCCAGAACAGAAATCAATTGCGATTTGCTTCCCCGCTTGTCCTCATCCAATGACCCTGACACTTTTTATCTACCTTTAAAGGCGCGACACGACTTAAAAAAATATTTATGCACGTGTCACATTCCATATTATATTCGTTTCGAATGAGACGTCAGGGATTAAATTTTTATATCCCGTATGCAATTGATTTTTTTATATTTTTTACGGTATTTTTATTTATTTTTTTTAAAGAAAGGTTATCCTCGATTGGTCTTTAATGTATGGGAAACGTAATGTGGATAATTTTTTTTGTCGAGTCATTGCTTTTATGGCAGTACACGCAGACTTAATTTGGAATTCTCTAAGTTGTTCCAACAGTTGTTGCAAGGGTATGCAGATTGTGCAGGTTTCAGGTTGGAATTTACTCGAAATGAGACAAAGGAGACACTATGGCTTGGCATTAAACCAGCAAGGCGTTTTGTTTTGCTCAGAGAAAATGCAGTCCATAGAGTCATATACAGTCGAAATTAATTTTACTTCTTAACGACACAATGGGTTTAATTATAAAAGTTCTACTCTACTACTTCTTTTCTGCGACTGTGAAATAAAATCAAACTATTAAAGAAGGTTTTTAGCTTTAAAGAGGAATTTATATTTATTATTTCAGATGAATTATTCGATGCTATATTGCCTGAAATATGACTTGCGTGGAATCTTTTTTTTTTTTTTAATCCATTACCGTTATGCAAATGCGTGCTTCTGTACTTCACTATTGTCGGGAATGGAAATGAGAAAGGAAATGGAAAGGTTTTTTTTCATGCGATCATATCTCAGTAGTGGATCGGATTTATTTTCTGTTGACGACTGCAGATTAAAGTCATATATTGGTTTATTACGACTGCAGATTAAAGTCATGTATTGGTTTATTACTTTATTATTTTAAACCAGTTCATCTTTAATATTACGGTATTATTATTGTTTTTGTTTAGTTACGCATGTCAGTCAAGAAGAAAAATAGGAAGGATCACAATGATAAATAAATTCTTGGGAGAAGCAGACGTGCATTTCAATTCAAAATCATTCTCTGTTGTTTGAGTATGCAGACTAGCTGACTTTGTATTCTTAAGAAAGAAAAAAAATTTTCCGAATGATTGCATTGCAGGAAAGCAGAATTTTGAAAAATTGAATATTCAGAGGAAAAAATATTCAGAACTTTTCTTTTTTAAGGAAATATATATTGAATTCTTCTGATATCAATACACTCGCATAAAATGGAGGAAATAGATGTACTGGAAAATGGAATACATATCAACGTATCGTGGTTTCGAACCTAGAAACCACAAAAAAAAAAAGAAAATACAAATAAGGCCCAAAATTCATTTTTCACTGACAAACCAAATGGCGTGATGAATGATGAATTTGCACTTATATTGACTGTATGCAGTAGAGCTGTCATAGCTGACCAAACCGATGATTAATTTGTTGCTTTTTAATATTTAATCAAGCCTAAATAATGACTATGTACTTTGTTTACCGTACAATGGCACAGAACAAACATACTACATCCTTGTGAGAAGGTTCCACTTTAAAAATTCGAACCGGATCGAAAAATTCGCACTGATTTTCATGGTATGGGCTTCTGCTTTCTTACGCCTTCGGATTTCTTTTCTGCATCTTGACTTGTTTGTTGGCACGACGGCACTTTTATGCTGTACATGCCACATTAGATCGTTTGAATATTTTCTCTCTCGTTGATTCAATTGCGCTTCTCTCGCCTGGAAAATTGCAGTGCCATTTCAATTATTACGCATTCATTGGAAATATAGAGATTTGTAGTAATTTTTTTAAATAATCACTAAAATTGCATTCATATCTTATATTTGTTGACGTAATACATCTTCACAGTAATCACACTTAGTCGAAAAAGCAATCTGGATGAAGAGGCCATCTAATTTCAATTTTTTTAAAGTGGAATGACAAATAAAGAAAAATCGTAATCACTTTTTTTTCCCTTAACGAAATGACATCACTTTGGAATCCTTTTGTCGCTGTTGGGAATTTTTCCACTCGTCTCGCGCACTGGACGATGCCAGTGAGAGATTTGTGGTCGTTGTTTGAAATACACCGAGAGGTACTCGGTGGGTATTGAGGCAGTAACCAATGTGGTTTCACTGAGTGGACGCCACAGGAAGGCATTCTAGATGCAAATCATGAATTTCCTATGATTACAATCTGAAAATAGAACTGTGCTGCTGGTTGGTATGCGTCGTCGTACATTGCTTTTGCTTTCCCTTGATTAGATTCAATTAGTTCACTTTGCCTTTCCCAGTCTGCTTCGCCTTCCGAACCTCCTGCAAGTTTCAATAATGGACTTTTGACATTTATTTACCCCAATTTCTAATTTAGAGATTAATTAAAAGCCGTAAGTGAACTGAGTATTTGCTACAAGTCATTACGTTTTTGATACATTTTACCTTGTTTATTAAAACCTTTGGTTTAATTTAAATTTTCAAATCCAATGAACTCGTTTTTTTTCGGACGCCGACAAACTGAATTTCTTGCTTACTATGGTAATTAGAAATTTCATTAACATGGCTTTCGATTAAAGCAAAAATTTCCCCAAGAAAAAAAAATTGTTTATACAAAATGCCCTGGTGCAATGTAAATTTAAATATTTTTTTTTTCGATAAAGGGGGTTTATGGGTTTTTTTGTGGATTTGTGGTTGTATGGCAAGTCGATAAAACTGGGGATTTGCGATAAGTGAGCATTGAATGCGAGTGAATGTGTAGACTTGGGTAACAAGTTAGCTAAGTTCATCGAAGCGAATCTGCGTACACCCAATGAGATGTTTGGGTTTCGTAGCATACGAGTGTGGGATTTACCTTCCGCCCCATTGTTTCCAGCGAAATTTGCTACGGTGATGGATGACATTTCCCCTACAAGCACAAACCCACAGCTTGCTGCTAAACCATGTTTGTTGACAAACATTAGAGGTTACTGCGCATGTGGTGCATGGCTAACTTTTTATGCTGCTTTTATCAATGCCCATTTATTGATTTCTGATAGAAACCAACCCATTTTTTCCCCTTTTTTGCTTTTCTATTGTCGTAAGTATGCCATACCTTTTTATTTCCAAGAAAGTTTTTTATTTTTCTAATGTATTTAAAGATGAGAAATCACGTTGCATCGCATCGATTATTAATGAAGTCGCAGTAAACAAGATTGTTGTTCCATAAATGAATTATAATTCGGAACACTACACTGTATGGTATGCGTTGCGGCAAGTCGAATTTCCTAACTCGTGTGCTCTGATGGATTGGAAACCGATGGGTGAGCAGCAAGATAAAGAGGATTGTCAACAAACTTGAGAGAAGCATCGTTGAACTCGAAATATCACCCGCCCACATTTTTATTTTTTTTACTTGGTTTTTTTTATTTTTTTGTGAGGGGAAAAAATTGAGTGTTTTGGCCATGGGCCAATATAATGGACTTTTTTTTGGCGAATTATTGAACTGATGTCATGCAGAGACGTGGCATTAATATCTACATAGGCATGTACAAGATGATTAGTCGTTAGTAAATCACTTTGAAACTCTGTTCTTGTAGTCGAGAGGGTTTAGGTCGAATTAAGTTTTAAAATGTGAGATAAGTTTGTTTACATTTTAAGGGGAAAAGGCTTAATTTTGTTTGTTGACACAGCAAGGCCAGAGAGTTGTAACTTACTTTGACTGTAATTTGTGCCAGTGTATGTACACAGTTAATGCGTTTCGTGTTTTGAGCTTTTTTTTGATACTTATAATTTAGAATCGAGTTTTCGTAAGAACACGTTATCTGAAGGTGGCAAATTAAACATAAAAATGTCGTAAAAATTATAGGCGCAGGAAAACATTTGCATTTTGGCAAACGGCTTGTTTACATGAATAATTGTGGTAAACAAAATAATTAGGTTATGGTAATGATGAGCTTTTAACTTAAATTGTTTTTTATTTACGTTGTAGTAAAAAAAAAGCTAATAAAGCACTAAGACAAAACAAACAGTTATCTAACTAGAAAATTGTTGATTCGGTCATAGAAAAACACTAGACCTCACTAACCTCGAGCATTTGGGCTTTGCCAGTGCCACTGCCACTGCCATTGCAGTGAAAACAACCATTGGAAAGCAAAAATCTGTAAACGTGATGAAAATCGTATTTTCCTCCACAAATGAACCAATTTCTACTACATGCCAGACATTTGCTTTCAAAATAGCTGTAAAAACAGAGCCACTTGTGACCCTAAACCCTAAACTCATGGTTGAATGTTCACTGTTTCTCCAGATGGGAATCCAAAAGGAAGAATAGACGGTAATTTTCTTCTTTCCCATTGTCAACAAAAATAACTGTACCGATAAATTTATGAATTTTCCAAGGAAAATATCAAATCCCGGGATTCAGGCCAAGATTTTCAGAATTTGAAAGCACCGATGAGAAATAAGAAGTTTTAACGTCATTTTTCATTGCTGCAACGAAACCAACTTTTAGAGTAACCTCGAACCATGTACTGTATGTCACAAAACAAAATCGAGTGTCGGAAGTAACTTCGTCATAGCGCCGCACGATGCAGTCAGCTCCCAAGACTTCCAAAACCCTCAAACAAACTGATTTATTGAGCTGGTGAAATAACTCTTCTACAAAACGATGATCTAAAAACATACATGTCAACCAAAGAAAAACACTTAAGACACTTTAGTTTGGGGAGATCGTTAGAGTAAATGGTTAGAGATTTCTGTTGACAAGATCTGAAGGGCAATTTTTTCCACTCATTCGAACATGTCAGCTGTTTTCGGACATGTTTCCAGTTGGTATGTGATGGACTGTCGCCTCGATGACATTTTGTTCGATATTTTTCTTCAGATCGGGTTTATTGCTGCATATTCTACTGGTTTATTTTATGGCTGGGACTATTATTGTTCCAAAAGCTGTTACAGGATCCCAAAATGTTTTTAAATGGTACCTTAACTTTTTATGTGAGGTACAATATACGTCACACAAGAATATTAAAGCTGGCTTTTCTTACATGAGAAAAAATTCCAATAGGAACAATCACGGATGATGTCATTTTATCTGTACATGCAGTTGTGGTAAATTCTATGCACGATGCATTACACAGCAGAAAAACCTGATTTGCTGGGGTTTGAAAAGTAAAAGTGGGAATCGAATTTTCTCTTTTCGAGTCGAAAGCGAAGACAGAAAATGTCATTGGAAAAACATTCTTCGTCTTCTTGGGATGCGTCGCAGTCAAGTGTGGGCGTTACATCCTGAGGGAGCTTCCGTATCTTTAACATGCCATAAACATAGGCTTTAACATTGGCCACAAATGAGAGTGACAAAGGTCACCGCAATCAGAAATCCTATTCCTTCATCTAAGGAACGAGGTTACGGGTTTTAATGATGGAAATGAAACTTGGGAGGATAAAAGTTGCATTTGGATCGTTTTATTTCGTTATCACGGTCGCCCAATTGGAAAGGAAAAATTATAATCCGCGAGTTTTAAAGCAGGCTTTTTTCATTTTATTACTTTTTTAAAACTTGGGTTGTATAAATTGCTCGCGTTTTTCACACACTTTTCCTTTCATTTAAACAATTTCGAGTGGATGTGAGAAAAGATAAGTTTGATCTGGTGTGACATTGATAAAATAGTCGAAAGTGGGTTTCCATCTTTTTGGTTATGGTTTTTCTCAGCGAGCGACTCCGCTTCAATTTCTTTTTCAGTACAATGCCCGTTATATGCGAGTGTTGGGGCAGAGTCGATTTCCATCGTCTTTCGCCACCAATCATTTCCTGCAAGGCGCGGGGTGTCATGGGATGGAACTACATTTAATCCACACTGCTCGGCATTACTCAATGTCACACACCGAACATCACCGTTGAAGAAATTGTGGAAGTTGTAATTTAAATTAAACTTCCATGTAAATATTTAACGTGAATGATGGCATCCAATCGATGGTTGGTTGGTTGGTTGGTTGGCAGAAAGTTTTAATATAATTTAAAGAAAATATCGACCAATGATAATAACGTAATAAGTAAAGTTGAGTGATTTTTGAAAATTACGCGTTAATTGGTAAAGCATACGTCATAACTCATAAATGGATTACGGCCGAAGATTTAAAGTGCACATTATAATATCTATTGTGCGATGAATGTTTAATTAACTGATAAAATGTAAAAATCGCACATCGGCCACTGTACACTGCCCGCTATTGACAAATTTCCGCATTATTATCTCGTAACAATACCGAGCGGTTAGACCCATGTGGACTTTATGAGCTCTGGTCAAACACAAGTCGAATTGAAATTGCTTTAATTTCACGCATTTTATCTCGTCATGATTGTTATACTAGAAACCGTATACACGTTCGTCCTTTGTTTGCTTTTTGTCGTTGAGTTATTTGTTAAACCTAAAACTTTTACATTATGGTAATCCAAGCGTGTTTGTGGGGTAAGGTGTTCGCAGACGAAGACAAATAGTTGGAAAAATAAATGGTGATCTACGAATGTGAGCGATGAACGTTTTATACGGCAGTTTTGCGCAATTCTTTGTTTTTGTAAACCGTTTTGAACTGGGTGTCATCTAGAGATTTCCACTTGTCAATTTCAGGTCTGTTTACTTTTAGAAGAGAAAATTTAAGATATTTGTTTAAACGTTGCAAAGTGCATAATCCGATTACGTTGATTGCGACGTAAACACCACGGTTTAAAAAAAAATTAAGAGAAAAAATTCATCAAAAGCTTTTAAAATGCAAAACTTTATTATATGCATCTGCCACTTATTTTTCCCCCACTCCCTTTTTTAATTAAGAAAAACATGTCTAGAAAAGTTTAAAAGTGTCGGTTGAAAGCTTTCTTACACGATTCAAAACACGATATGCTAAAACTAAAATTGTTCTGAATTGTTAATAAGAAAAGGTCGAGTATAACAGAAATGAAGTGAGCAATTTACTGACCCCGGCTCACAAACCAAGACATTCTTCAACATTAGGAATGCGGTATAAACACCTGGTTGGATAATTTACCAAACTTCCAACTTCCAACTATGTACTATCTTAATTTTTATTTTCCTTCCTCCCACAACATTTGATCTTTGGAACTTGGTATCTTCGCCATTGGCTGACTTCACTGCATTGCATATGCAAACAAACATCGATGAAAGAAAAGAATGAAATTTAAATTTCAATTTAGTAAATGTTGTTGGAAAGTTATAAACAAGCCTTAATCAAATACGATTGGAATCTCCATTAGGTTAAGTTCGCGAACGATGTTAATTTCGATAAACTGACGATCGAGTTAGTCTTCCCCAAGAATCTAGGGAGATTCGATTTATTTATTTATTTATTTAAATAAAAAATCATTCATAGTTCCGTATATTCTGTCCTGATTAATTGAATTTCTACTTGCATTAACCTCCCTCGAACATGTGGAATGCAAGCATGGACTTATTACACACGCATTAGCACATTAACTGCACTAACCAACGAGTACTAATGGTCTGCGTTTAAAAATTACCGCATCAACATATGGTTATAATTATTTTTTAAAAAATGTAATGTGTAAATCTGTAAGCAATCCCGTGTGTTATTGTCATAGCAGATTGGTGGTCATTTGGAGTAACACCAGATGTTGTCAGTGTTCTCTTGATGCGAGAAACGTGTCTCATCTAGCAGCGCTGCAGTGCCTTTCTTTCCCAGAATGGACCTCTCCTTCGATCGCCATAAAACGACAGTATTTTATTTTCCTGCGTGGCGAAGGTTCCCTTACAACACCTGCTGCTTTGCCATACACCAAACGACCACAACTCGAAATGCTCATCTTTCTCTTACAGTATAGGTATACAGGTGGAACTGAAGGCAAAAATCCATCAACTACCAAACTATTTAATTACACGAGATAATGGTATCGAATTCTTTGAAGAAAAAAAAATTAATTACGACACTAATTTATCGAGAGATTTCTACAGTATGTTATGACATTAAAGATGGTGAATAATGCGAGTGGGATTAAAAGAATGAATTTTTTACATCAGTTTTCCCAAGGGCTTTGAAATGTCCACGGTTTAGTGATATTGATGACGAGTGGAAATAACAGGTTTAACGTGACAGAGAGAGAAAAATGCTTTAAAGGTAGAAATTTTCCGTATAATGTCGTAATCACTCATAGTAAATCACGTGATTAAAAAGTTTCAGCGAGTGGCCAGAGGCAGAAAGATCGTTTCCGAGATGTTTGTTGGATGTGTCGCTCGTTAAGTGGCGAAATTCACGGTTGGAAGCCACTTAAAGTTTATAGTATACAAAACTGGATTTGAAAACAGCGCATATCTCATTCACTCTTTTAATTATGACAAAACGCAAGCGCACGAGTGAGACGGTGCCCCATTTTCTCCACAAAATGTAGGGTGATATCGATTTTTGGTAGTAAAGTGCGACCGAAAAATTTTTGGTAGAACTCTTTAAATAATTAAATTTCATCTCGTTTTACAATTGTGACACTCACCTCAATTCGAGCAAAGATAAAAACACGAAATGCGTTTTTGATTAATGGTATGTTGATGATGGGGGCTCGGTAATGACGGGAGGAGGGGGAAACTTCATTCCGTTCGTATTTACACAGGAATGGCCTGCTAAGGCTCGCATCCCGCCGTCATCGGGCAGCGGATTAGATTTAGACTAATCTGATCACATTTGAATTCAATAAAATGTTGACGTGTTAATGATTTTCTAAAGCTGGCGCTTAACTAGGTTTGCAAATAAAATGATGCATTTGCAGTAAAAGTTGGTTGCTGAGGCGAGTCGTTTCCACCTAACTGTGTTATTGATTCGATGGCTGCGAGTATCAGGGGTCATCTCCCACTGGAAATGAGAGAGAAAATATCCCAACCGGCACTGGGATCATGATTACGAGTCACGTGATAATTGTACTAGAGTACGAGCATCACGTGACTGATAAAGGAGAAGTTTGCAATGAGTCGTCGGGGGTGTTGGCGTAATGATGCAAATGTTTCTTAATTTCAAATAACTCATATTTCAGTAGATAAGTTTTTTTAATTATTTATTGTCGTGACAAACCGTATTATACCTTGTTTGTTGTTTTTTTGTTTTGTTTTTTTCCACAATTCTTTGTCTTTCTGTGATCAATGAAGGTTTGTAATAGAATAGTCTTCTGGGTTAATCTTTCTTTGTCACGAATGTTAATTTTTTTTGGGTAATTGCCAAAACAAAATAAAAGAAGAGAAAA
The DNA here is from genome assembly GCA_034695885.1 of Geophilus flavus. NCBI lineage: Eukaryota > Metazoa > Arthropoda > Chilopoda > Geophilomorpha > Geophilidae > Geophilus > Geophilus flavus. The sequence goes on from JAQFZO010000308.1 coordinate 10,414, forward strand.
AATTGTAGTAACACATTAGAGAAGCTGCAGGTGCAGAAGAATTTCAGTCATTAGGCATAAACCTTTTGTTGAAGCAAAATTTAAAGTTGAGGTGATATTAGGGAAATAAATTAAACTCAAAGAAATTAAATTTCACGTTTTTTTTTATTGGTGGGATTCATCAAGGAAAAAAATTATAATATTTTTTTTTGAAATATGACACAAGAAAAGAAAAGGAAAAATACAATAACAAAGTTTTTTAATATTTCTTTCTTTTTTAATATTATGATCGTTAGGAGGATTTCATTCATAGAAGAAACTGCATAATTTATTTTTACCAGTAAAAGTTTGATAAAGAAGTTTCTGCATTTATTTAAACTGGCATCATGTACTAACCTTTGCTGCCCCTTACAAAGCCATGGTTGGCTTTTAGGCAAACAATTTGATGCTGTATACTGTACTGATGGATTTTTGCTTTTCCATTATGATCTATCAACCTTCAAAACAACCTTAAAAGTATTAACTCAGATAGAAGTATTCTGTTTATTTAATAATTCATGTTTATATAGACATCATTCGTGGCTCGCTCACTTCCTTCACATGTTTCCTCATTCTCCTTTAAAATACTGATTACCTCATTGCATTACTTTCTTCTGGCTTTTGGTCGTCATGGAAACGCTTCCGCCCCATGGTCAAAACAAAAGGTGAATTTTGCATGAAATCTGCAAAGTACGTCGACTCACTTGAGTATGATGATTTTTTTTTTACCGAGTTTTACTGTAGGGTTTCTTTGTGACGGAACGTGTTTGATCCATATTCTTTAAGTTCGACCATCTTTTTTTTTCTTCTTACAAACTTATTTCTTCCGCTTTTCTCGTTTGAAGTCTGGTTTTTTTTTCTTCTTTCATTTGGTTTAGCACATTTTGTTCTGTACACGCTTCGTTTCTTTCTCTTCTTCCTTTCTATAAAATTTGAGATGTTAAAATTCACAAGTCGTTTGCAAGTTGCGTTAGGAGCAGAGGAAATAGAATTACAAGCTTTTTGTACAATCACGGGATGTTTGCTACGTTTTTCTAGCGAAAGTTTCGATGAATAATTTATATTCTATCGCCTTTACTTACAACAGATTCAAGTCCACGCCCATTACACGCGTTTTACAAAAATATTAGCAATTTTTTACATTTTTCCTTTCTTCTGACTCGAATTTAAGCATCGAACTTACACGAAACCGTGTAATTAATCCCATTTTTCCACGTACACCACGGGGTATAACACCTTTATTCCCACCTATGTGCGGAAATTAATGGATCAGATAAAAATATCTAACCATCTTTACGCTTTAAATCATTTACCACAAAACGTGCCGTGTTCTATACAGTTTTCATCTCGGTAATGGTATATGTAAATAAACGGAGTATTCAATTATTTTTCCTCTTTTCTTTTAAGCCATCGGTCTTTAACATTTGAAAGAAACTGAATAGTATTTCGATTAAGTTCCCCTCGGAAAAAAAAGACATAAAATTTAGTGGAAAAAAGAGAAATGGAAAAGAGAATAGGAACAATGTTGCAAGCGCATGAAAGAAATTGGATAAAAAAAAGGGTAAGAGTACTGCTCGAGGCAGACAGAAAATGGAATGTCCCTTCATAATTTACGTCACCTCCATCCTGCAACTATTCCTAGGCTTTGTTTTTGAACTGTGAAGGAGATTGGCAATTTCTCGATTAATTTTTTTTTGCTCCAATTTGTTGCGTGTGACGTCAATTGGTAGGGCAATTGATATAGGTTTCTGTTGGGTCGAAATCAGGATAAAAAGTTTTGAGGGATTTTAATTTGAAGCTGATTTGCTTTTGATTGGAATTTTGATGGGAATCGAGCGGCGGCTGTGCAACCGAAATTGCGCCGTAAATTCCCTTCAGTCACAAATCAGGGGAGTTGATAGAATAATAAGTCTTACGGTTGGGTTCAATACTAGCCCAAAAGGGGGTTTAAGACACTGCAATTGTTTTGCGTATACAATTCTTTTCATTTAATTTTTTTTTTGAACGGAAAAAATATGCCATTCAGTTTTGTGCATCGAAATCGTTGTTTAAAGAAACTATGTCGAAAGGATGGACAGATTTGACGGAGGAAATTGAAAAGTTGCGCACAAAATATTTTAAGAACAGAACTGAATTGAAAAACAAATTCAAACTGCTTTAACTCAACTTACTGAAAAGTTTCATTTTTTTTTCTAAATAAATATTGAAATAGGTTTTGAAGATGGTATATACATGTCTTTTTGAAAAATGCATTATGCAATTTTTTTTGGTTTCTGATGCCAAAAAAAGATGGTATAAAGTGGATGAGGTAATTATTTTGACTCCGAATGTTCTGTGAATAAAAAAATGTTGAATAAAAATTATTACTTCTTGATGATATTTTCAATGTTTTTTTTTTTCTAATTTTTTATTCAACTTGAATAATGCGCCGTGTGTGGAGAAAAGAAATGAAATAAAATAAAATAGGGGGAAGAGGACGATTCGCATTTGCATCACTGATCTCCGCATTTGAAAATACACATTAACATGCCATGTTTATGAGAAAACACTAAATCACCAATTTAGCAAAACTTCTAATTTATTTTCTAATGAATAATACGTTGTATTAAAATGTTATAAACACATCGAAAGATTGATGGATGATCTAGTGACGATGGGAGTGATGAATAAAGTATTGGAAATTCTAGGTACGGTATACTGTAGGTGATTGTGTACACTCTCGTGATACAGTATATTGGACCATTCACGAACTTCTGTGTCAATAGGGCTAATTAACTTCTTAATTCTTATCCCACTTTTTATTTCCGGCAATTTCCTTCCAACTGTGAAAATCAGGGGGTTCGGCTCCACTTGTTGGAAAATGGGAAATGAGTAAAATTGAGCCTTTGTAGAATGGAGGGAAGAGTAATGTATTTCGAGCGAAACACACAGTCGGTTGGTAATTGCTAATACGGAAACTAACCAGGGAACAAAATAAAATGACTCTTTGAAGGTTCGGTACATTAGGTATACCGAACGTAAAAACTTCACACAAAAGTAAATACAATTCCCATAAATTTAGTTGAAATACCTTTTGATCTATCCGCATCTCTTTGTAAAATACTTTGACTACCAAAAGACACCTCATCTCTACAAAAAAATGTGTGGTTTGTAGGTTGTTGCCCACAATCTGTTTGTAAAATTCAACATCGGTCTTCTTTAGTATTCGTTTCTCATTCGAGTTTGTACGTGAATGCATACAAGACAACACCTGAGGGAATTTGTAGTATACAACTTAGACTCCATCCAATGCAGAAACCTCAGCCAACCTTACTAATCAAAAACCTCGAAATAGGAAAGAAAAAAAACCAATTGGCATAAGCAGTGCATAGGAACAAGAGGGAAAATGCAAAACATCTACTGTATACAGCTCAGTTGGCCCAGAGGCTTTGTAAGAAAAGAAAAAAAAAAAAGAAAAGAAAACAACAAATTTCAAGTTTCAAGAAAATATGGCGAAAACTTAACTTTTCTCTTCTTAATGTGGTTAGAAAGAGAATTCTTTGCGGTCACATAGCACCTAGAAGAACTTCGCAGGTCATTTTAACCTGTGAGCATTTTTTTCGACCAGTCCAGTGATAAATTTACCGTGATTTATGTGTCCTGGCGTGGTTCTGTGCCACAAGCAATTACAAGCTTAAACCCATTGACATTGCCCGAAATTACTTTGTATATCCCCAGCTTAAAAGCGTAAATCTGGCATTTTGTGGTAAGGTCGCACATCCCATTAGTTTACCACGGGAAAATTGAAATTTGAAAACGGTTACATGCTTTAAAGGTAATTAAGCATAATACAGCTGCAAAGATTTTTCCCGAAGACAGCGCTTGCCTGCCTTGCTTGGCAGTGATGCGGCTTGTGAATATTTTATGGAAAAATTCTTCGAAAGGAAATAGCTTGTTTTAGGCAAATAGCAGAATGTTGTTTTTTCATTCTTTTCTTCAATAAAATAAAATAAAAAAAGTTTTGAATTTATCATAAATTCCAACGTAATAGTATAAAAAAAATATTAATAGCGGTGAAGAATGTTCAAAGAAAATGGGATTTCAATTTTATAAGAGTTAAAAGTTCGTATGGATTGAAAAATCCATTTTCAGGCAATGAATTGCATCATCATTTCATAAAAAGTACTAAGATTTTGCAATTACTTGAAACGTAGGTACGGTCGAATCGAGGATTCTTGATTTCCCCCCCATTTCTTTTATGAAAATGAAATAAAGAAACAATCGACCGAAATTTCAGAAAATTCCTCGTTTATTATCGATTTTTTTCCCTCTCATTTCGTTAGTTCACTCCCAAGATAGATAGATAAATAAATAAACAGATATCTTGCTGTGTTTTTTGTTGATATAACTGATTATGTTTTATGTTTATTTATAGATGACTCCTCCCTGAACGACATGGCGATTCGTCACGTGATTTGCGATAGTGTGACATGAAGATGCTGATCATTTTCCCACCCACTCAATCAGTCTGAAATGTCGCCTCAACTAAGGTCGTCACCCCTTCCATCTTGATTTGGCCACCGAACCAATTTATCCCATGCTGCCTTGCAGTCGCCTTAGGACAATTGGTTGTGAATCTTTTGGTCGCCTCTCATCTCTCACTGTATTGTGAGCTTAGTTATTGTACTACATCTTAAATCTTTATTTTTTATCCCCTTCCCTTTTTATCGAGATACACGTACGTACACACCCTCAACACACCAAAAAAGAAAAAAGGAAAAAGGAAAACGAAAAAAGAAAAAGAAACGAAAAGCAAAGAAAAATAGTGAAGAAAAAAAAATTTAGTACGTTTATCTTGTGAGTGCAAATCAATAAGTTTGGATTTACGTAGTGCCATGCTCCATGCCCCGTGCTGTTGTTCGGAAGGCCTCTTGGTTTTATCCGAGGCCTGTTGATGACTTCTCTAGCAAGTGTGGTTTTGGTATTTTCATTTTATCTTTTCGACTAGTAGTGTTTTTTGTCTGTCATACTTTTGTTTTCGCTGTTTAACTGGATAAACAAACGATGAACTTAGACGCCGAGAACAGGGTCGTCCTTAATGTCGGAGGCATCCGACACGAAACATACAAGGCAACCCTCAAGAAAATTCCCGCCACGCGCCTCTCTCGCCTTACTGAGGCTTTGGCTAATTATGATCCCATTCTGAACGAATATTTTTTTGATCGCCACCCAGGCGTCTTTGGACAGATATTAAACTATTATCGGACAGGCAAATTACATTATCCGACGGATGTGTGTGGGCCACTGTTTGAAGAGGAACTCGAGTTTTGGGGATTGGACTCCAATCAGGTGAGTCGAATCTTTATTTTTTTCCCCTACGTATTTCTTTTTAGTGTTTATACGTTTGCAGAGGGATTATTTCATTACTGTTAACGCATTACACAGCGTTAACAACTTTAGCGGTAATGCCGTTACCATAACATCCCTGCAACGCATTGCAATGCAAGTTATAGGGTAACTTCCCTGCAGTGTTCGATAAACGATGGTAGCTGGCGAGTGCAACTGTACAAATAAGACCTGTATTCGTGAGAGGCAGCCAATCACATTTAGAGATTGAATTCTCAATTTCCCTCGAGAATGAGGGTTTTGATAAGTTGTTTTCGTTGCTTGCAGTTGTTTTCTCAAAATGCGGTTCTGTCCTCCGATGACCCTCGGCGATCTCTCTATTTATTATAGCTCTTATACTTATCAAAAAAACGTTATCTCGAATGATTCAATTTAAAAATTACAGTATAGCTTGGCGGATGCTGGTATATTGGATATTATGGTATACAGGGGAAAAAATTGATTCGCTTTTTGTTTAGGTTAATCCTCATTTTTTAACTGTGACTCTATACTCTGTTAAAAGCGGGTAATTGACCCATTAATGCCAATCGGATTTGCTGATCTATGCCGATACAGCTGCAAGCCTGAGAGCAGTGTGGGTTTTTGTGGCTTTGCAAGCTTTCCTGCAAATGTCAGGTGCATTCCATTAACTCGCAAATACTTTTTGTTGTCTAAAAGCACTACGTTGCTGGTTCTTTGGTCATCTAGTCGTTAGCCATAGGCTTTAGGGGATCATTTCGACCCAAAGTTACAAAGCTACACCAACGCCATAAACTAATAAACCACAGCGAGATTCGTTGTGTGTCTTTCAACATTTAAAACCATTTCTGCCTCGCAGCTGTAATTGAATTTTGTTGGTTAATTTTATTTTCCATTTAAATAATCGTCTTTTCTTATTAAAAATTGCCCTGTGTTTTTGTTGACTTAGGATTTACATAAATAAAAGATGATATGAAAAAGAGTATAGGTTTAATTAAAAATTAACCTTTTAAATAGCTATAGTGGTATTCGAGGTTCCCTGAGAGGCTCGTATTTCTTTCAAAATTTTATTTTGTACATCATTATACCTTCCTCCCGACGAACCCCGCATTTCGCAAGTTGATTAGGAGTCGCGATAGTTTTTAACGAATTTAAAAACAAAAAGCTTAAAAAAAAGGAAAAATATTTTCCCCTTCATTATTATTTCATAAATCTTTAATGTCACTGGAAATGCGTGACAAAATTTGACTGTTTCTTGTAATAACTTCATTATTGCCGTTTCCCGAAGCTTTAATGGCTATTTAAATATGCACACTATAAAAAAAACTGCATTGGTTTTAATGAGTTTTAATGTGCATAGTTGAGTTGAAGCAAATTTAGATTTAAAGGCAGCATAAGTAAGGAATTTTTGGGTGCTATAAGTGCAACGTGCATTCTTGGAATATTGCAAAAACGTGTTGGAGCCATGTCAATGTCTAGTAAAAGTTGGGAGAATTTCAATGGTAAAGTCATTCGCTCGCCACTGGAATGTTAGTGGGATGAATGATTGCATGGAGACGGGATGGAACTCATGGGAGTTTAGGAAGTGGTTGGTCATTTATTAATTACGTCCGCTTAGGAGAATTGATGAATTAACCAAAATTCGATTTGGGTAAAGTTTGCTAATGTTCGAAGTGGGTTCGGTTGGTAAATAGCACGATTTCGATCGGAAACGTTTGATTCTATCAGTGCTTACAAAGTCATCTTAATATTAAAGCAAAAGGAAAGGTTATTTTGGATCAAAGCCAAATAATTGCATAAAAATTTCGCCACTTGTGACGTCATTCACGTTTTAATGGCACCGGATATATAGGTAAACAAACGTGGATATATTGGGGATGAAAGAAGACTTTCTCTGTTTAAAGATGAATATTTTATACGTAGCTATTGAATATCTCAAACTTGGTCTCGAATACTCAGTGAGGTTTCAGAGCGACTTAGTATTCAGCCGTGATGGCTTAAAACGAGCCGTATTTGATTATACAGTTATGAAATTCTACAACTTGTAAAAGGGACTCGTAAAGTGGGGAAATGCATGTATTGATGGCCATACAACGTGATATTATACGTTTGTAGGAAATTCATAATAATTTTAGTGCTTTTTAAACAACTAGTGTTACAAAATTGTCGGAAGAGCTCTAGAATTTTGATACTGAAACCGAGATGGATTTTATTTCTGTATTAAATGGTGAATACCAGGTTTTTTAGTCATTTTATGGTCTATGATAATAGAGTGCGCGGCGCGTCTTTCGATTCCAGCACTATTAACTCGCGTGTAAAACTCACTTGATTTTTAAACAACTTTTCTTTTTTTTTCAGGTGGAGCCCTGTTGCTGGATGACATACACGTCTCACAGGGACACGCAAGAGACATTGGCTGTTCTGGACAGATTAGATCTGGACACGGACAAACCGAGTGAGGAAGAAATAGCAAGAAAGTTTGGCATGGAAGAAGATTTTCTCACAGGCAATTTATCGTGGTGGCAGAAATTAAAACCAAAAATTTGGTCTTTATTTGACGAACCGTATTCATCTGGCACTGCCAAGGTAAAATTAAATATTCAAATGATCGACGTGTTTAATAATTCTTGTTTTCTTTTTTCTTTTTCTTTTAGGCTATAGGAATTATGTCGGTATTTTTCATATGTGTTTCCATCTTGTCATTTTGCCTCAAGACTCATCCCGATATGCGTGTTCCTGTTATAAAAAACATCACTGTCCAGACATCTAAAAACACAACCGCGTGGACGTTACATAAAGTGGCCACGAATCCACACGAGGCCTTCTTTTACATAGAATGTGTTTGTAATGCGTGGTTCACTTTTGAAATTTGTGTCCGTTTTGTGGCTAGTCCTAAGAAATTGGATTTTATATGTGCACCCGTCAATATTATTGACTTCATATCTACTCTTTCTTTTTACTTGGATTTGGTGCTACAGAAATTTGCTTCGCATCTAGAAAACGCCGATATTTTAGAATTTTTCAGGTGAGTATTAAACTATTCAATTTTTCTTCTCTGTGGCAAATCGGTCATTTGTGTTAAAAACGGTGAAACTAGTGATTTAAAATTGTGTTGTTTTTCTACATCGATCAAAATTACAGCTTGTATGACGAAACACAAAGGAAAATATTTTTTTGTGTTTCTCGAGACCAAAAGAAAAGAAAAGGAAAAAGAAAAAGAAAATTTATTCCAAAACATATTGCAATTTCATGCATGTACAGTAAACCCTTGCAAGGAGCGTTACGAATAAATAAATAAATAAAACATTTTTTGCGAGGGTTTAATCTTTTATTTTATCTTATTTTCCCATTCAAATCAATCGTTAATTGAAAATATTTCAAAGTTAAATGGATTTATTTGATAGATATTCAATAAGCAGTCTTTAATCATGATTTGCCCGTCTATTCCCCTTCACATTTTACTCGAAAACTGAAATTGCTGTCAATGTTTGTCATTACCGATGATGGAATCATTTTGTCAGTGAGCGACTTAATGGCACGTCTCTAGAGTGACATCATCATTAGAGAGAAGAATAATTTGCGTCAATATTTCTTCTTAAAGACATACGTTTTACCTCATAAATTTATCTCGTTTTTTTTTCTCCTCTTTTACAGTATAATACGTATCATGCGTCTATTCAAATTAACCAGACACTCGCCAGGACTTAAAATCCTAATTCAGACGTTTCGAGCGAGTGCCAAAGAATTAACATTATTGGTTTTCTTCCTCGTACTTGGAATCGTAGTTTTCGCCAGTTTAGTGTATTATGCAGAACGCATTCAGAGCAATCCGAAAAATGACTTCAATAGCATCCCACTGGGTCTGTGGTGGGCCCTGGTTACCATGACGACCGTTGGCTATGGGGACATGTCCCCGAAAACCTACATCGGAATGTTCGTAGGCGCCCTATGCGCCCTCGCGGGAGTGCTAACCATCGCTCTGCCCGTGCCGGTCATCGTATCCAATTTTGCCATGTACTATTCGCATACGCAAGCGCGGGCCAAACTGCCCAAGAGGAGGCGGAGGGTTCTGCCAGTCGAGCAACCGAGAGGACCGCGAGTCCCCGGTGCGCCGCCCGTGCCTGGGGCTGTAGGGTCGGCCGCGCAGCCGGGAGGCCCCCAGTCGCGAAGAGTCAACGCTATGAAGGGAAATCACCCTAAGGATTTGATGGGACCTAAGATGGGTAAGATGAAACGTTTTCTTTATCTCTTTCTATCTCATTCGTTTGATGTACAATTTCCACATAAAAAATATGAGCAAAAAATGTCGTTCGTTCGTCATGTATACTCGTAGTCGTCGTATCGTACTGCTTACTGTAACTTATAATGGTGAACATTTGTCGTCAACGATGTTTTTAGATATTTCTATTTTACAGAGTGCAGATTTATGTACAGTATTAACTTGAGGTGCATGTATCGATTATTTTGTGTGATAAGTACACCTATCTTCTCTTGGCACTGTGACCTACGGTAATTACTACCAAGAGGTTTTAAAGTGAGTTACCCAACAGGATATAGGTGGTTATGTGTTTAAGTGTAAGGTCTTTATTTGAATTCTGCTTACAGATAAACATCAAATTTATGTGCTAGTATCAGGGACTATTAAATTTGACTAATTAAAAACAGTCAGGATGTAATAAAGCACACAAGCTTGCAAACCAGCGAAAAGAAAGGGTTCTTTACTGTATTCCTTCTCAATCGTTCAGCTTAACCGGTTCTTTTCGCTGATTTCATCGAGCTGTGTAACATGTAAACTTGTTTTAGACGTCAACGAAATGAAATCTGCAATTTTAAGAACCATAACACCGAAGAAAAGTTTGACGATTTCGAATCGCGAGTATATTTTTGCTAAATATTTAATCTTTCCCATCGATCGCAGAGGTTTTTTTTATCACGATTTTTTTTCCAATTTTTTGCGTACATATTTTTTATGTGGCTTTAACTTTTTTCTGTTTGTTCAAGTGTGCAAATTCCAAAAACGAAAGAGATTCAATTTCCATTTGCACAGATAACCTACAATAAAACAAATGATGGCGGAAACTACGTATACCAGGTAAAGGTTGTTTTTCACCTAACCTGGACCTACACGATTTTTTTATCCACGATCCTAACATAGCAATCCAGAAAATACCAATCCCTCCCGCCTTTATCAAAAAAAATCCCTTTTTATATACTACCGTTTTTACAGCACCCCTTTAAATTACTTACTTTTTCATATTACTTTTTTTGCTGTTAAATTGAAAACTGGGAACCTGCTCTTGCAGGTTTATTATAGGGTGGCCATTTCGAATTGGCTAGAGACATGACGCCTGATGCAATTTTGAGCTTTTGGTCATTTTTTTCTCTCATTTAATATCATCTCATATATTGTCTATTTAGTTCATGGCCACTTTTCCATTTTTTTTTATTGATGTACAAGAATTATTACATTAATTCGAGTTTATCTCTCTTTCGATAAAAGAACGTGGAAAAATGATGAAAATTTTTAATTTACTAAGCTGTCAATCTTAGATTCCATCATGTCATATATTGCATTTTTTTTTTCAATTGGTAGCCGTACGGAATGGAAAAAAATCGATTCTGGTGACTTTTGTCCGCCATTAATACTTTCTTCTACTTATTTATAGTGACTTGTCACAGAGTACTGATATGATTGATTTTACGCACACGGTTGTTGGTCTGAGCTTGGATTTAAAGAGAAGTTGAGAAATTATCAGAAGATAAAAAAAATATGTTTCGATTGGATGTTTGAACTGGGAATTTTAATTTGAAGTGAGTCTGAGTCTGTGGGTGTGGGAGATGGATTATTGATGATGATGATTTTGATGATGATGGTGGTGGAATGCAGAAGTTTTGAAAAATGTAATTAATGTGGTTTTTGACCCGTGATTGAATGGAAAATGTGATGGAAAGTCTTGAATAATTTTCATTGTGTGCACTATGCAAAACGAAAATTTTTCTCGACAACGTTAAGGACTTGTGCGGCATTTTGTTATTTGATATCATGTCATTTGATACAAAGGATGCCTTTAGCTTGCCCAGCTAAGATCTTCGAGGAGCTTGTTTTCCTGTTTGCTCACATTCTTAAATCGTTCTGATGGCAAGATTCTTTTTCTAGCTTGCGTCAAAGTCTATTTGACGGATTTAGCCTCGAAGTATGGCGATTTTTTGATCATCCAGGGCCCGAGGGGTTTCCTTAAGACAACTAAATACATTTAAACCTTAGAAAAATTAAATCAATTGGTTTATTTAATCGTTTGAGATCTAGTTACGCAGTAATCGTGAGTTCCACATAAATACTGCAATAACCTTAATCGAGAGCAGTTGCAATGGCCATTTCGATGACCGAAAGACATTCTGCGGTGCCATTCTTGTATTAAACGAGAAAGTAACCAGTTATCCAATAGTACCGAGATTATGACAACCCTGACAACTTCTTTGTCGATTGCAGTCGTAATGGCAACTCCGGATGATCCCATTTGACCAAAAAGCTTTTTTGCCATCTTCTCATTTCTGCATAAAATGACTAAATCGCCTCATCATCTTCTTTACAAAAAAAAAAAGTTTACTCTCGCCCCTCTTTTGAGGAAATCTGGAGGAATCTCTACGAGCTGCGCAGACGATCGTAAGAAATCACCAGCTGCCTTGAACTGCATTGATTAATGAAACACACTACATAAACACATATCATTTGGAATTTTTTCTTTCTCGCGTGTACTGTACTTTATAAACTGCAATGAAAAGAAAAAGTTGATTCAAAAGAACTCACTCACTCACTCCTTTCTTTCATTCTTTTTTCCCCTTTTAGTTTTAGTACCATAGTTTACTCTGTGGTAAAGTGCCTTTGCTTTATGCTTCTTTCTACTTCCTTAGTTAGAACTGCATATATGTGACTTTTGTGCTGGTCTTGAAACAGTGAGAGTTCGCAATTTTTCTCTCTGACTGACTGCTTAATGGTTTTGTGCCAAATGTTTGTGGCTGTCGGTTTCACTTATTGTGCTGTGTAGCCGTTATTGATTCATCGTGGCCTCTAAGATTGATGATAATGCCCCTTTCATTTTTTTCTGCTTGCAAACAAATAACCCAGATTGAAAAAAAGAAATCATATTGTTTATTTCTTGGAATTTAATATGAACGATATTTATGCCACTTGCCATTAAACTTGTTGTATGGACGAATGTAGAAAATCGAAAAATCTTTTCTTTTCTATTCTTTTTATAATCCGCATTGTATTATTCCAACGTTAGGGATATTTTTCAAAACATTCAAAGGAGTTTAGTTACGGAGTGGAATAAATCAATGGCAGATTTGGAATTATGAAATTTGAAAAGACTTAAAACATTCACGATTGGAAGAAGTGCCTTTCATTAACAGCGTGATTACCGAGACTTGAGCTGCTCTTAATTGTAAGACGAAAGCAAAAGCTGCTGGGATCGAATCCAGCTGCTACTAACAAACTCGAAACTTAGTTTCCAAATTTTCATTAATTTGGAATTAATTATTAAGTTGAAAAAAAAAAGTAGCAAATAAAACTTTCAGGGTAAGTTAAATGAAATAGATTGTAAATAGGGGAACTCAAGAGACTTACTTTAGCTTGCGTTTTTTTTCTTTTAAACTTTTGCGGAACATTTTTTTTTAAAGCAGTCATGTTTGCTGTCTGATTTTCTGCTTGATCCTAATCCTCGTTCACCCGTTTTCCCGGGAGATTGATTTTTTTTTCTTTTTGCAAGATCAACAAATTTAATCTTGATTGATTGCTCGCGATACAACGCGTTGCCAAACACCTTTCAAAATAGACTTTTAAAGAAGATGTCAGATTTGGAAAAAATTAACAAATGATACGTAACTAAATGCTGATAAAATGTAGATATCCTGCTCAAGAAAGCAAGTAATCGGATTTCTCGCTCATTTTTTTGGATTCTTTCCATTGAAAAAAGACGAGAGAACTTTACTTTTACTGAATTTAATCTGAATTCAATCCGAATTCAAGGATGTAGTATTATTGCTTTCATAATTTGACCTGAAATGACTTTTCAAGTAGTCAAATGATGATCGAACAAATTCTATTCGAACTGTTTTATTACAATTCAACTGTGAGCACTGAGCAGTTTATTTATCCACTGTAAGTTATAAACACTCATCCATGCATATGTGCATGCTGTGAATGGTTGGTACGGTATTAAGATTAGTTGTTAATTGTATGAAATTAAAAGCAAGGGCATCATTATGGGGATTTAGTTTGTGCGCTGCAAATGGACACAGGTTTGCTTGTTTCAGATACTTTATTAGCAACCTGCAGTTTTGGATAAGACTGTAGGTTATATGCTAATGTTATCTTAAATGGTTCATTTAACATGGAGGAAAGGGCTCGCATCTTCCATTTTCTTCCTAATGTCACTTCACCCAATGTCCACATCAGACATCACCATAGCCTTTGTCTCCGTTCCTGGTTGGTTTCTCTCATCTAAGAGGTAAGAGCATAGTTCCTGCTATAATCAGCTCGAGTTCAAGAAATAGGAATTTACTTCCTACGTGTTTATGGGTGACTTAGGCTCGACTGAAGAAACCAAATAATTCGAAATTTGAATGGAACTGCTCACATCTTAAATAGAAAAGAAATCAGTAATAAATGTGCTGAAATCAATGACTGCAGTACTCAGATAAGGAAAATTATTTATATTGCGTGAATCGTACGAGGAATTTGGTACATAAATTTTTTAATAAGGAAGTTTTCAAAAAAAAATATATTGCCTTAAATATCTAATGACAAAATGCAACGTAGTGACATGAAAACAAATAAACAAATTAAGATTTTCGTATATTGCGAGCGGTTGCCGAGTTTTTCTTTCTCGGGTGGTGTAAAGATGTTAGAGTTTTCTTTCGTAAAAGCAAGAAAGCGTGAACAAACTGCAAAGGCTGGTTGAATTGGGATTGCAGATGTTGCCAGTGGAAGAGGAAATAAATCCGTGAATTCTCATGTATTTGTAGAAGGTTATGCATGCAGAAACATCTTTTTACTTTTTTTTTGTTACACATCTTAATATCAAAATAGATTTAAATTACAACTAAAACAGACGATTTTCTTCAACATGCGCCTGTCGACATATTTAAATATTGTGCAAATGGAAATTTTGTTTTTTTTAAATTATATTTCTTTTAATTATAATATAAGATATAATGTCAAGAGAATTAATTTAATGTAATAAATTTGAAAGCATGGGTTGCAAATTAATGTGACCGCATAATTTGGAAACTGGACAGAACCTAAGGTAATACATATTTCCTTCACCGACCATAAATAACCAAAGGATTACGTGCTGATAGAAATCACACTTAAATATCCACGAGTGCATGAAATTCGTGATAGCAAAACAACAAGCAATAAATCAAAAACCAATCATTTATAACCGTAAACAAGCGAGGTTATGGTATTTAAACAATTCCATTAAACCAAATTGCTCCAACTCCATTTGGTTCTTCGTAAATCAAAATTTAGAAAAATAATCTTTTAATATACTTCACAATTTTTAAATAATACGATCGAAAAGAAGAAAATAAATCAAACCCGTACACACTAGGAACGCAATAGCTCACATCGGCACCTCGAGCATTCGAGGTTCCATCAAGAAAAAAAATTTGAATTACTTTTTATCTTCTTATGAATACACGGTAAAATTTTGCACTTGCATATTCAAGATACACCACTTCCGATATGTTGATATTATAATTCGATGAAGGTACAGTAACATTCATACTTAACTTATGAATATTTTGCACATGGCTTAAAATTGCAAAACAATTTTTTTTTTCGTTATTTAATAATTAATGATCGTTTTGTGTTTCGTCACTGCTATTTATCAAAAAGCACTGCAATTTTATTTTTCTTTTTTTTTCTTCTTTATCCTTTATTTTCACCCTTCCTTTTATCTTCAATTTTTTTTTTATTATTTTTCTTTTTATCGTTTGTCCCTTTTGATTTTGTTTCCACTTTTTTCCACACTTCTTTGGCTTGTGACAACACCTGACAGGAAACGGTGAAGAAACGATCCCCATGTTGATGCTCAATCATTCGGATCGTGATGAGCTGCTGCATCCTCCACCTCGGAATTTGCCTCCTTTACAGCCGAGGCCACAACATTTCCTCGCTGAGAGAGTCCCTCCGCCCAGACTCATTGACTTGAGCTCCGATTCCACTCCTGCGAAAGCAACGGAAGAAACATGTGCCAATGTCACCACTTCCACCACCACCACCACCACCGCCACCACTATCGCCACTACCACTGCACAAGAGCAAACACAAGCTTCTACTTTTGGTCAGTATTTGTCACTCACACGCCGAACTATAGATTTGTTGGCTTTTATGCTCGTAAATGCAAGTGCTTTAGTTTAATTTCACGGGCTTCGGCTACTTGTTTAATCATGTATGCCCTTCCACTTAACCCGTTCTCAAGCTAATCTCGATGGGCAGTTGGTGCTGCCGAGTTTAATTTCACGCGTTGTGCTTAGGATGTGGCCGCTGTCGTATACTCTCAGCTACACTGACAAGTTTAGTTGAGCATGTTTAATGAGGCAAGTGTTAAATTTGCCTACTCAAGGAATTGACGTGCGTTTGTTTTAGAAATTCAATACGAGTGTGTAGTTGACTAGTGAGCATTAACAAGTAGGTAGTCGGTAGAATATGAATTTTAGACCGTTTCTTTTTCTCCCTACCCTTTTGTTTATTACTCTATTACAAAATACGCTGTAGTCTGTAGTGCTAGTGTTACTTTTACACGTTTTGATTTTTCAGGTGCTGCTGTGGCTATTAAATTGTAACAACATCACGTCCAATAGTGCCATTTTGTAGGTAGATACCACTATTTTCACCCTCTAATATATATATTCATGTACATCTTTTTCTATATCTTTCTATTTTCTATCTTCTCTGACTCTCTTCTCTATCTTTTTTCATTCTATATTTAAACATCACTCAAACTATTGCTTAATTTCTTAAGTAAGTTTTTTTTTCCTTCTTAAAAATAAAAGGGTTAACGAGAGCATGCGTCATCTGAAATAACGCTGAATCTGCTGAAAACATTTCCATCCATTTTCAGTGTTATTTAGTTAATCGATATTGTGTACTTGTATTACATTGGCCACCGTGGTGTATGTGGTGTATTGCAGTGAAGTTTATTTTATAAATGTTAAATTTAATTCTTTTCTCCCCTTGTTTTTTTCCACTCTGCATCTAGGCATACTGGGAATGGGAATGAACGTGACGTTAAATCTCAATCCGAATGGCATGGCACTGAATACAGTGCACGTTACGTCTCCCACTACTGCCTCAACAGCGATTTCGACAACATCGACGACCACAGCTGTAGTAGCGCCATCTTTAGGCCCCGTCGACTCCAACTCATCCCCCTCGACCCTCTTTACCCCTCCTGTGCAGGAGGCTAATTCCCCAACTTCCCTTACTATGATTAATATGTCTTTATTTCCAATTTCTCATGATTCCAATTCCAAACCCTTATCCTTAAAAAATTCGCCAACAAGTCCATCTGGCTCTGGAGAAAAGTAAAAATATCAATCTTGATGATTCACCACCACGCCGGGAGATAGAGACACCTGATCGAAGCTTTCAGTGCTCTATAAATAAATTGAGGAAGAGAAATTTTTTTAAAAAAAGAGAGTAACTCGTATAAAAATTTAACCGGAAGTTTTATTTTTAATTTCAAAAATTCGATTAGAAAAAATAATATTTTATTATTTTTAACGAAAATTTATTTCCTTTACATTGGACAGCAGTAATTGGAAATTTAATATTTAAAATTTTGATAAATTTTCTCATCACTTAAAGCGTGTATTTGCTTTAATATCAGTAATCCGCAAGCATTGAAGAGAATTTTTTTTTTAATTTTTACATTTTTATGCCAATTGGATTATAAGAGCCTAATTTAAATGCACTGCAACTGAATAATTAAACGTTAAAGTGTTTTGCACTTCGACTTGAAATTTGAAAGCCACATTGAGATTAACAAAAATGATATTGAACTGCCAAAACCTTTCCTTTTGCACTCACTCACTCACACATAACTGTAATGAAATTTTAACCCACTCGTCCTAGGTCCTAAGTGTTACATAACATGACCTTAATTTACCAATACCGATGGAAACAACACGAGTAGTAGAGAAAGAAAAATGAGTTAATCCCATACGTCCTAAATATTTTGAAATTTGAGGACTTTTTCTATAAGATAAACGACACTTAACTATAGTAAGTTGTAACTATATTCACATTTTTCATTTCGTGTAGCAAAATCATGGCAGGTATTTAGTCTATCTATTTAATGATATTGAACTGCCAAAACCTTTCCTTTTGCACTCACTCACTCACACATACTGTAATGAAATTTTAACCCACTCGTCCTAGGTCCTAAGTGTTACATAACATGACCTTAATTTACCAATACCGATG
>JAQFZO010000309.1:0-28264 GCA_034695885.1 Geophilus flavus
AAAAATAATATTTTGTTTTTTTTTTTTTTTTGGGGTGGGGGGGATTGGAATTTTTTATTTATATTTTTCTATATATATATATATAAGTTAATAAAAAGTTTGATCAAAATTTACCTCGTGTTTCATGGCCCCATCTCAATTTCATTGATCCTATGGGGGTTGACAGTAGAGTGGGAGAATAATTTGTAGGGGTTCGTGTCCACCAAGCGAGAGAAGTCAGAACTAGGGGGAAAATGGGGGAAAGGGGGAATAGCAAATGAACTGCAGGGGGTAAATATAGACTTAAGGTTCATCATCAGGTTTCAATTCGACCTCATATATACACTTATTGTTTTTCTTTCATTGGATTCATTGGATTATTAAATCAAAACATTTTTTCACGTGTTGTTTTAAGAAAATTGGGTGTTCTGAGGGTTCGAATTAGGTAATTTAACACTTAAAAATCGTGTAGATTTCCCACTCGAGTGTGAAATGTCCATGACGAAGCGAAAAGCACAAACGCATCTGTTCACTTATAGAAAAAGATGAGATAAAAAGTGAAGAAATATCAATTTGATGATTGATTTTTCTAGAAACATCAATGCATTGTGTTGAGTTTCTTGGAAATATGAAGGAAGTTGCATGTCTTTTTGTTTATTTTTTTACTTATTTATATATAAAAAAAAAATAAAAGTAAAATTCGAGTTTTACTGTTTTATACACGAAAACATGGTAAAAACGCATTAAATTTAATATAAGGTTGTTGAATTCCCAATCGTCTATTAAATATTTCATATTTCTAGGAAAAATGTAATTAAGAAATTGCATCGAGGAGAACAAAAACCCATTCACAATTCACTCGCCAGATGTCGTTCGCCTATCAATCAAAATTACTCGTAACCAATTAACGACATCAAATTAACCTTTCGGATCAAAAGGCCACGCCTTAGACAAACATGACAGTAATAAAACGAGGAGAAGAGAGAAAAAAAAATTTAACAAAATGGAAGTCTCGAGTGACACAACGACGTTTTTATTGTTTTCAAAACATCACGGACAACAAAAGTAATAAAAATCTCAAAGACAAATAAATTTTATTCCAAATCGAGAATGGGTGGGGAAGGGTGGGTGAGAGGAATGAAAGAAAAATCTGAAAGATTCTCAGAAGATAAAGAAAAGGTTGTATCTCAATCAAAAACTAAAGTTGAGAATGAAATAAATGAATAAATGTTGAGTTAGGAAACAAAGTGAGGTGATGTGCGCCTCCTCCGCAATAAATGAGTCGAACCACGCCTCTTTGCCCGTAATGCGAGTCCACGAAGGTGGTGCTGCGAGATCACAGTCCCGCCAACTCCGCCCACTGATTGATAATGCCAGAGAACACCGACTCGGCCTAATCACAACAAATTTATTGCCAAATTTACTCGCTTTTATTCCTCAAATATATTTTTATCCACTTTTTTTTTATTATACCGCATTAAATTAGCCAAAACGACGCTTTTTCGAATTAAAACCAATCACTGTGTTTTACTTTATTTACCTCAAGATTTGCAAAATCGATATTTTAGGTCAGTATACCTTTGTTTTGTTTTTTTTTTAAATGTGAAATTACGAACGGAAGCTGTGGGATTATAAATTTCTTGTAATTCTATGGAAATAATAGGGAATTTAGTGAAAGAAATAAATAAAAAGAGCGTAGAAACGCATGCGTGAAAAATGAATTCGCTTTGCCGTTATGGGAGTGGGTAAGATTAATTGAATTGCACTTTTATTACAGTTTTTTTTTTTTTTTTACGTTTTTATATGACAGAAGCTTCGAGGTTCTGTTCAATTTAGGCCTAAAATCAAATGAACTTTTCACCCCTCGACCATTTTGGGCCGGATTCGATCGTTTCATCGATCGCTACACCCGAAAAGAAATTACGTTGAAATTATAATAAATTTAATCCCATAAAATGTTTTTTTTTATTTTAATAAAATAAAAAATTTAAATTAGTAAATATTTACCAAGAAATCAATCTCCCTACATGGCCACACGTATGAAACATGGCGCTGCACAGTTTGGTTTTTCCTTCCTTTCTTATCAAAAACTGCCTATCAAACACACCTACGAGATTAAAGTGGGAAAAAACCTCTTTTTACCCCAACGTTTAACCCCTAAATGCAAGAGGTGTGTTACGGGGCTTCTTTTTCCCCTCCCTAACGTCAAATTTTTGAAATATCCTGTCAAAAATTCGTTAAGATAATCCCTCGTAACGACTCGCGGCGATGCGATGCGATGTAACAACGAACAAACGAGAAAACCAAACCACCAAGGCCTTTCTTCTCTTCTCGCCACATACAACATGTGAGAAAAATTCACTAAAACGGGCCTCATTTATTCAAGGCCTCTGCTTGGAATGCTGATTTTCAGATAAATCAACTTAATATCCGCATTCATAATCCCAAAAAACATTTTTTCAAAATTTTTTCAAATTTTTCAAATTTAAAAAAAAATTTCTAAAAATTCTTATCGATACATTTATGCATCAAAGTCGCCCGTAAAAGGTAGAGAAAATCCATTAAAAGGTAGTAAATAACGACTATAAATATAAAATTTAAATTCAGCCAATCAATCTTAATAAAACTAAGCATACTAATTCCTTTAGCGCTTTATAAACAGCCATTATGTATGTACAAAACGCCCAAAAGGCGGCTGGTGGAAATAAGTATTGAGATGTATACATATTTATGGTTTATGACGGAAAAATTAACACCGTTCGAAAGCAATGGACCTACGCCTATCTATCCCAGACTCTAATTTATGGCTCGCGTCTGTTTAAACGTGTGTTAGTACCACGTAATAACGAATTTATGCATTTAATAATTAAACTACATGTACGAAATGCAGTGGACATTTTTTTCCAAGCCTTTTTCGGTCGATTTAAACATATAAATTGAGTAAAGTTTAATAAGTTATAAAGGTTTAAGGGGATAATTTCACTTTTCCGCGCGTTTCTACAGTTGTTTATCGTTTGTTATTAAATTTAAATGATGTGTTTCAATGGGTGGGTTTTGTTTTTTCAATGGTTTACAGTCGAGAGAATTTTGAAATTAATATTTTACTCGTTTTTAAAGTTGTGAAAGGTATGAAACATAAAATGGGAACTTACTTGAATTTCATAAACCGTACCAAAATGGCCTCTTCTCACGCTTGGGACGTGTCCATCTGAGTTTTAACGCGGTTTTTGTATATTTGGATGTGTAATATCGGGATTAAATGTGGATAAATCGGGAGTGAACGAGTGGAAATGGCAATTTCTGCCCATAGCACTCAATCAAGAAAAAGACTAACATTTTAAAATTAAGTATGAACCTATAATATGAACATACACCTATCATTTTGTAGCAACATTAAGATCATATCAACAACATCCCAGTTTGAATTTTTTAAATCAAACTCGAACCAGCCCCCAAATTCACATCGGAAATAAAAAAAACATGATAAAAAATATAAAAATTTTTTTATCACCTTTAAAAAAACTAAAAACTCGCAAAATATCATCAAAAAACCCCATAAAATGTTCAAAAATTGATCTTAAAGGTTAAAAAACTTATCAAAACCAAATAAAACCTTAAAAAAATCCCAAATTCCAATAAAATAGAACTTCCAATAAAATAACTCATCACCAAAGTCTAAAACTTACTCGATTCGAGTGTGAAAATGTAACTCTGAAACAGCACAAACCAAATCCTCTTACATAACTCTTGACAACTCTGATTTTTAGCCTTAGAACTCGGGTCAAGTGGACGAATTTAAAGAGAAAAAAATATTCCAAAACTGCAGGATGAAAAGTGAAAAGCAAACTAAAAAGTCCAAACTGAGTTTTATTCTTTTCTCCGCCGTCTCCCCAACATAATTGGGGAGTATTTTCTACGTCATAATAACAACGTTGGTTGGCCAATGGTACAACAACTCCTTAATCAATAGTTTTACTAACGACTGGAGGAACCAAAACCGAAAACCGGGGGGATGACGCCATTATAAAATTCGACTAAATCCTCATTTTATTAGCGAAAAATCCAGAGATTTACGCAATTTTCGCTAAATTTTCCTGTCTATTCGACCCCGGCTTAATTTTCCACTCAGGATTCATCGGTTTTTGATGAAATATTTTCCTGGATGTAAATTTAAAAAATAAATTTATGATGTTAAATGAATGTTAAATGAATGTTTTCCCATCGAGTCAGACTATTTTCCATCTCATCCTGTTTATTTTCACGTTCTGAATGGAATTATTCATCGATTTCAATCATTGGCCTTTGATAACTGACATTTAAAAAAATATAAAAATAGATGAAAAAAAATTTTCTATCAAATGATTCACTAATAACTCTCTCGAGATTAAAATGGGATAGTTCACATATGGTGTTGTTTCTGCCCACAGCAACACAAATAATAGAAAACATCAACACGGTGACAATGGCGCGTCGACTCGAGCGCGAACCTCATCCTTGAACACGTCAAAAACATCAAAGAAACAATAAAATTCCCTTAATTAAACGCTTATGTAAGGATATTTACATCGGAATATATCATTTCCCAATGTTATTAACTTAAGAAAACACTAAACTTCCTCACAGGAGCTCTAGAATCACCCTAGAAAACCCAAAATTCGTCACAAGCGCCGTGAAACTAATAATAAAAACCCAAATTTCGTCACCAGGGCCCCCGAAACAAGCCAAAATTTGTCACCAGGGTCGTAAAATGATAGAAAAAAAATCAAAATTTGTTACCAGGATCCCAAAACTCGTAAACAGGGCCTTAAAAATACCAAAAAATATCCAAAATTCGTCATAATGGCCCTGAGAATATAGAAATAAAAACCTGAAATTCATCACCAGGGTCTTGAAACTACAAATAAAAACCCAAAAATCGTCAGCAGAACCCCGAAACAACCCTAGAAAACCTAAAATTCATTACCAGAACCCCCAAACGACCCTAAAAAAACCCAAAATTCGTCACCAGCGCCGTAAAACTACAAATAAAAACCCAAAATTCGTCACAAGGGCCCTGTGAAACCACACTAAAACCCCAAAAATCACCACCAGAACCCTGAAACTCTGAAAATTAATCACCAAAACCCTGAACTCGATGCGTGGAACGACCCAAGCCTCAACCCCGGTCATGACATATCGATGAATTCCCCAACTTTTCACACATACAACCCCAAAAACCAAACCCTAATCCATATACAACCCATCCGCATAGGCGGAGTAATCCAATCAAGGAATTATCGCTCAAACTCTCGACTCCCTCCCCTAAACTCAGACCTGTTGACCCCCCTAAAGAAACTTACCTTTTCTCGTTTCCACAAAACCCAGAGTCGTTTTTCATCCCCGACCTCTGAAAAATTTGTTGGGGTAGGGATAAAACCATCCACGACCCTGTAATTAAGCCGGGAAAATCGTAGTTAGGCCTAAAACACGGCCCTAAAACCTGAGACGAACGTCAAAACACAGCTCCAGGTCCCGCTTTTTCACCGTCGAACGACTCGAACGTGAAATTTACGAGTTTTCAGGTAAAAAAAATAGATAGATAGATAAATAAATAAATAAAAGTCGCAATAAAATGCGTGCTTGTGTACTCGAACCGGTTGAAAATGTGTTGATAAATATTTAAAAGGATTTTCATTCTTTACAAGACGGGGAAAACACGGTTCGAGCTATTGATAAATGTAATAAATAAAGAGGAGTTTCGAGAAAAACCGCAGGAAAAAAATAATAAAAAAAAATATATAGGAAAAAAAAATAGAAAGACATTAAGAGGAAGGGAATCGGATAAGTTGATTTGGGTGTTGGCGATTAAAACATATTTGGAAGTAGTAGTGGTGTAATAAATCACGTGACGTGAGTTAAGATTTATGACGAGCATTTACAATTGGTCATGCGGCAGTCGAATTCTTTTGCCGTATCCATTTTCAAGGGGGCCGAGTTGGATTTATGAAGCAGAAAAACGCAAATGAACGAGGCTAAATTTGATCAATTATCAACTGTGCCTTCCTTCCATGTTTGAAACTTCAAATCCATCGATATTTTTGCATAAAAATAACAGAAAATTCAAAATTTCGTCCAATTTTTGAAATTTTTGAAATTTTTTTTTTTCAGTGGAAAGGAAACAAATTTGTATGAAAAAACGATGTCGGGCGAATGGTCAACTATTTAAATTGATATTAAGGCATGGATTTGCAAACGCCTCGTAAGATCATAACATAAATAACTGGCCAATCACTACTATTAATTTTATAACTAGTTATTATATCCGCAATGATATTCATTCAAGAGCGATCAAACAAATTTGCCAACGTGGCAAATTACACACTCTAGGCTTAACGGATAGGCCTACTTGATCATATTACTCGTGACAACAAATTATTCCGCGAATTTCGCAGTTTCTCGCGTCGATATCGACCATTTTCCGTGTTTTTTTTCCAAACTTATTGCGAAAACTGAAGTGCGTCCCTGGTTTAAATAACAAACAGACGCATAACTAGCCAGGGGCATGCATTTCCTACTATTTATGCATGAATTATTTAAATTATAACATTTCAAATATCATAACAAAATGGTTGATTGTAGGGTTTATGTCATTCGTTTCCCATCGGATGGGACCAGCAATTGACAAACGACTTTGAATGGGGCGGATTAAAGAAAAAGAGGGTAATGAAGGAGTCGAATTAGTGAGATTTTTTTACATCATTATCATTTAAATTACATTTACAACGTAAAATATCATTTCATATGTAATTTCCAGACTCATTCACAACATTTGCGGCCTTTTGGGACTCTCTGGGACTCTATATAGGGTTCTTTGATTGAGAAAAAAACAAAAAATTCAGTAAGAAACTGGTGAAAATGAGAAAATCCATCCGGGGGATATATTCCTCTCTTCTAATTTCAAATTTTCTGTCGTGTTTGAGTCGGAAAATGAAAAAGCGGGGATTTTTTTTTCTCTCTGGAGCGCATCATCGTGTCATTAGATCTATAGTATGTATAAAACGTAACCCGTTCAACTCAGCGGGAGGAAAGACATAAATGCAAATGAGTCATCGAGATGAGGGAAGTGAAGTTGGAGGTCTGAAGAGGGGGCAGGAAGAAACGCACACAAACTCCCCGCTGTTAGTACAACAACTCGGACGACACACGGCGAAGAAGAAAGAAGAGTCGCTCGCGGCCTCCCGTCGCGTACTAAAGATACATTACCACTCGACATGTCTTTACGTAGCGACTTACCGACCGACAGAGCGAGCGCTACTTTGGTCTAATTTCCACTCGTTTGAGCCGCTAAAGATGCTATCGGTTATGAAAAGGCGGTAAAACGAGTGGAAACGCGAAACGCCTATTGGGAAGGCGTAATTGATCGGCTCGTAATGCCTTATTTGAGTTATTTTTGTGTTTTACGTTGGTTTATTTACGTAAATAAATAAGAAGTTGGGTTGGATTGATGTGTTTTTGTAATGAAAAATTGAAGGATGTTAAATTGGGTTGTGTATTAAGGTGGAGAATCGATTTTTACGGTATAAAACGTGGGTTAATTTGGGAATGTTTGCGTGTTTGGTTGGAAAGTAGTTTTTCATATTGCGTTTCTTATCGTAACTGTTGATATTTACCTTATAAAAAAGCTTATTTAGTGTCTGGTTTGTAAGGTGGAATTAAATTCCGAATTTTCTTTTCTCTTTGGTCTGTAATTTAAACGCTCGATCATGACTCCGATTATCTTTTGCGGTGTCGTGCGGTTTTACGAATTACACGGGAAAAAAAGACGATATCGACGGTGCAATCGATTTACCATAAGGGAAATTTCGAATAGATCAACGCTATGACACAACCCGATTCATTTCTGCCCAAAAATAACAACTTTTATAACTTTTTCATCTTATTCAACGTGAATTTTGTCGAATATCCGTTATTACACTCGAAAAATAACGCAAATTCGACCAAATTCACGTTAAACTGCATCAAATCCGTCTCTACCAGAATTTCAAATTTTCTAACAACTTTAAAACCTCCCAAAAAAACACACCGTAACGTTAATAATATCCTTTAACTCCAAAGATCTATCATCACCTTACGACTTAATTTCCAATTCAGCCAAAGATTACGCTCGAAAATTGCTCCAGTTAAATTAACATATAAAACTACGACAACTTAATTTTCCACCGAAGTCACATTTAAATAAATATTTATTAAAAAAAAAAAAAAAAAATTTCAAACAAAAAATTTATTTAAATATAAATTTTTTCTCCGAAATCGACTAACCAGTATCGGAAACAAAAAAAAACGAGTAATTTAGTCATTTTGAAAGGTGAAGAGATGAAATTCAGCGAGTGTGCATCAAAGTGACTGACTTTCCTCAGATTTCCATGTCACATGAGCAGGTTGCTATTAGCAACAGACTGATTGAAAAATGAACCAATCAGAGAAGAGCACGGATGTTCCAGGTATGTAGCGCCCCGACTACCTGACGCCTGTAAAATTATCTGTAATTGGCATCACCTGTCTTACCTGCAATTAGACACCGCGGACAAACAACTGCCATCATGGCCGACTACAACAACACGTAACCGGAAGTCCACCGTTTGAACACTACGCTCGATCTTATGTTAATTTATCCGTTTCAAAATTTTTAAAAATTTATTTACACGTCATTTCCATTCCATAATTAAAGAAAAGTTACTGACCAATTACCGCGTTTTCATCTTACGTCTCTCATCCAATGAGATAACCATCTGACCGGAAGTGGAGCATTTAAACTCGCTTAATACAATAATACGGTATTATATCATGAAGTAATTGTTACTTTTAAAAAAATGTAATAATTCAAAAATGGCTCGTGAGTTATTGTTGCCCCAAACAATACCCAACAATACAAGAAACGCTTCTTCACTTTAACAATATAGAATACTTTAACAATGCATTTTGCATCACTGATTTATTGAGTTGTTTTAAACATAAAAAAAAATTTTCTTCAAGTTCTACTTTTAATTTTTTTTTCTAAAAAAATTTTTTAAATTTTACATCAGACCTATTAAAAAATTAATTATAAAAAAATGGGGTCAGGGGAATAATTTAAACATTTTTTAAATAAATAAGTAAATAAAAAAATGAAAGAAAGAGATAGAGAAAAAAAAAAGAAAAAATGATGTTGAAATCATTTTTTGGAAAATGGCAACATCCAAGAAGATACAGTATGGAGAATTCTTTCTTAGACACCAAAAGATTCTTGAGTAGATTTCGGCTTCAAGATGGCGGGTGGGCGTGACCCGGTGCTTGACAGGGAGCCCCGGGGTCAAGTAGTTCACCGCCCCAGCTCGGAAAATTATGAGTGTTGCAAGTATTAAAGCAGAAACATAACACTATATCTTAGTATAAGTTTGACAATATGTCAAATATATTACACAATGTAGAAGGCAAGGAGGAAAAAAAATTCCCAGAGATTTTTCATCGCATGAAAAATGGGAACTTTTTCCTAAAACTCTGCAACGCCTATTATCTCTCACTATCACTTTTAAATCTTTTATTTATTTATTTACCTATTTATTTATTTATTTACAATGAGCGACAAAAGTTTGATATTCACGATTTTTCTTACCTAAATAAATCAAAAACAAATGATCGATCAAACCTTAAAATATTCCAATATTCGAATTTAAAGATTTAAATTTTAAATAATTAAATCAATCGATAATTTGTTTTGATTTATTTATTTATTTTATTTTATTTTATTTAAGAATAACCCTAAATTTCAAACTTTTGTCGCTCAAAAATATTTTACTTATTTTATTTTTTTTATTTTTAGATTTTATGCAGATGTACCATACGGTTTTGGAAAGGAGAAAAACAGGTTGTGATTCGAATTGTACATAATTCGAGGGAGAAAAGAGTGAGCGAGTTCAGTCAAGAGAAGTTTTATAGTCAAATATCACGCAATGAAGGCGCGGGGCGAGTGCTGATCCTTTTCACACTTGAATTTCATGCCCAAGTACATTCCATACAATTTTTATTGTGCAAACTTTAACGCTACTGATCTTATCAAAATGTGTTATTCACACACAATTGACACAAGATTTATTACCGACACATTAATTATATTTTTTTCTTCCTTCAAACTCGTTAATTAAAAAAAAATAATCATAATAATAATAATAATCATAATCATAATAAACATTCAACAAATCTACATAACCCATGCAAACCACTCGTTTCATTTTCAACATTAAACAAATTAATGCCCCAAATAGAGCCCTCTATGGAGAATACAAAATATGACGTCATTAAAAAAAAATCCAATTAAAAATGTAAATTCGTGCTGAAATATACCCTTAATCCACGTAATTACACACGTTACGTATCACTCTCTAAAATTACCTATCAAAAATGTAAACCATTTTTTCCATCTTACAACTTTTTGTCCCATAATGAAATGTCTCAAACTTTTTTTATTTCCTTATCAAACATACCTACGTAGAAATTTGTTCACTCAATTTAAATGAATTTAAATGAAAATAAGAACACTTAAGCTGCTTAATGCATCTTAAATGTCTAAATCCAAAGTGGTTACGTCTTATTTACACACGCATCACCTTGAAATTACAAATTGAAATGATCACAAGGCCACAAACAGTGTTAAAAAGATTATTTATACTCTTCTATTATAACATGGGACCCCCTGTTGGGACAAAGTGGAAACCCAGTAGCTCTCCTTCTTAACTAGCTGTTCACTCCTGATTAATGTTGTTATATATATCTATCTATCTTTCTTGGAAATTACACTTTTCGTCTATCCCACACAATTTCAATTGCGTAAGTTGAAGTGTAATTTACATTTACCCCCATTTTCCTCACAAAAACATCTGTCAATAACAACAAAAGAACAAAATAAATAAAAATAACTTCCTTGCTACAAATCCTGACAATCATTTTGACGATACGTACATATACACCTTAAAACTATACTGTATATACTCAATTTTCACAGTAGTTGTTGACTTATGTAAGTTAAAAGTAGTAAATAAACGAATTTTCATTTCTATGAAAAACCAGAAAATTCTCCTCAGTTTATTAACCCCTAATTTTGACCCCCTTGGCCATGATACAACCCCCCAATTTCATCCCGACACCCCTAAACTTTGAACCAACCCCAAAAACTCAGTCAAAAACACTTAAAAGCAAAAATAGAAAAATAAAAAAATTTTTGTAAAAAAAAATCGTTTAATTAATTAATAAAATAATAAAAAATAATAAATAAAAAAAATTTTAAGAGTTGTAAATAAAACAAATAGCAAATTAACTGCTCAAGGAGAAAATTATCCTAAAATTACATAGTTAAGGTAGATATTAGTTGATGGTTGGTAATTATTATGACACTAAAAACGTATAAATTTCGCAATCGTTAGTACCGTATTATGTAAATAACAATAAAAAATAAACGAAATGCCATTTTCACAATCGCGAGTTAATCATACGGCCTGATGGGCGAGTTGAGATGTAAAATGAAAAAGTCAAAGAGGAAAACACGGGAAGGACAAGTCAAATCGATCAAGTTCAAACTGTGGCACACCGTTTTCAGCTGCACATCCGAGTCGGTCGACGACGTATAAACGACGTGTTTAAGCCTCAAAACGTGTTTGTAACGAGATAATCCCATGTTTGCTCGATAATCCGCCGTTATGGATACATTTTGACGGCGTGCGAGTGAGAAGTGAGTCTCTATTGTCCCCATTTCGTTATAATTATCTTTAGTAATATGGCGGATAACGAGTCAATCTCCGTACAACGAAGTAGGTTTTCATCGCCGATTCTTTTCGTTTTGATTCTTTCTCAAATTTTTTTCGGTGTTGGGGGATAGGAAGGGGGTCGGTGTTGATTTTTTGGGGGTGGTTTTGGTGTTTTTTTGGATTTTTTTCGCTCCGGGCTGGTTTGGACGGGGGAATTTGCGGGATGAGTTTGATTCGTTACGTTGGGGTTGGGCTCACGAAGTCACACGTAATGTTGTGGGGATAGACTCTGGGGTTTATTTTCTGTGGTTTGGATTTTCGGATTGAGTTGTTGTTGTTTTGGATGTTGTTAGGTGATGTTTTATTTAATTTTTCTCTTTTTAGTGCCTTTTTAATTGCGGAATCGATTTTTAAATTTGAAATTTGAGTCAAATGTAACAACACGTGAGTGCAATTCGCTCTACGGGGTTTGTTTGGTGGAAATTTTGAATTTTAAACAGTCTGATTTGATTGTTATTGTGTGTTGAATAATATTTCAAGTGCAGTGTTTGTTCTGTATTGTTGGGCACGGTTTAACAATGTAGCCCACTCCCTGTTGAGTAATTCTCAAAGAATTCCAGTCACATGGTAATTTTTTTTTATAGAAATGTATTTTTGACGGATGAGAAATATATTTAATTCATAAATAAATAAATAAATAAATTTTAATATTTAATATTTAAAAAAAAAGTTTGTTTGTATTGAAGATTTGAAAAAATTAGATTTGTGTAAAAAGTTTAAGAAATAGGTGAGTAAATAAAGTAACGTGTACTTACATTCATGTTGATAGCGTTCAAATCAAATGTCAACAATGCATACACCTATAGAAAAGCGTGGAATAAAAAAATAAG
Organism: Geophilus flavus; assembly: GCA_034695885.1. NCBI lineage: Eukaryota > Metazoa > Arthropoda > Chilopoda > Geophilomorpha > Geophilidae > Geophilus > Geophilus flavus. The sequence continues at coordinate 12,626 of JAQFZO010000309.1, forward strand.
AATTTTCATGAATGCATTAATTGGAATAAAAAGTCAACGAGTTAAAAATGTGACTTTCTGTTAGTACCTGAGTGATGAATTTGCATGGGATCCAGCGAATTGCAGGCAAATCCTATTGGGACTTCGGTGCACAATCAGAAGAAAAATAAAAATTCGGGTTCGATCTTCAGGGATGTCACTCGAATTTTTTTTTTCTTTGTATCTCTTCGAACGTGGTTTTTTATTTGCCGAGGAGGACGACACTAACCTCCTTCTCCATCGGGTCCCGGCAAGCGAATGACGACTCCGCCTTCTCGGGAAAATATTTCGCAACGGCGCTGCACGCTTTTCTCACCAGAGTGCGCGCCGCGACGGGGACTCGCTGTGACGCATGCGTGGACACGACGCCGCCATTACTACGAAAACTCACGTTGGGCCGGAGGAGTGTGGTTTGAATTTGATTATCAGGTAAAACCGGTCAATTTTATGCTTGTTTGGAGTCTAAGAAATGATAAAGAGATCCTTAAATTATTTTTCACGAATCTTAAAACCGACAATCTGACTCGCAAAGTGCAAAATGTGTGTCTCGAAGCCCGTTACCGGCATGTGTTATTGTTCGCTATAACGAGGGTGATGCAATAAATATTTTTATTTTTAACGTTCGGGCATGTTTTTTGCGCGTGGGAATTTTGTCAGACGCTTCTAGAACGTTTCTACATACGTGAAAGAATTTTCGCTTTGAAATTTAACGAGTTTTTAAGTTTTTCCAATGTTTTCGAGTCGTGTGGTCACGTGTCGTCCTTGGTGTGTGTCATGCCGATGTAAAAAAAATGTATTTTTTCGTGTTTTGGAATGGAGTTGTAGATTCATAAATTAGAAACACACGAATGTAGATGTTTTTAGTATGTTTATTGTAGGTGCATACACATTAAGAACGTAGAGAACAAAATAATCGATGGAAACTCATGTTTTTGTAATGAGGTCACATTGAAACCAATGAATTTTCTAATAAATATTTTACATAAACTCAAGCACTAGTTTAAGATCTGTTTTGTACTTGCTGCAAACAGTAATGGGTGTAATTTAATAGCTGAGAAAAAAAAATTATCAAGAAATCGATGAAAAAAATTTAAATTATGCATAATATGCAAATTTCTGGAAAATTTTACAAATTTTTGTAAATATCATATAAAATGTTAGAAAAATGAGGATATCATTATTTAATACAACAAAAAGATGGGAAATGACGTCATAGGGGAGCATGCAGCTGCAGGAATGTTCAGTTTAGACTGTTTAAACTAAATATTTGATCACGTGACTAATTTTTTTACACAAAAAAAAATAAGGAAAAAAAAATTGATAAAAGTAACTCTTTATTTGACCAACCACAGCTGTCTATTGACCCGCAGTTAAAATGTAGCTAAAGGGTTAATTAATTGATACAATGCAGACATTGACGCAAACCAGTTTTATTTATTTGTCCTAACATTTATATTTAAAATGACAAATCCCCCATAGAAAGTTATTAGATGCAAAAAAAAAATTTTTATATTTACTTTGCGCAATTATTCGTGTAATTATAAAAATTGGTGAGGAAGTTTGGATGATTGGATTGAAGACAACTTGATTTTCGACTTCTGGTGTCTAGGATTCCGAAGGATTCGCCCCTGTGACGTCAGCGGTAGTTGCAGTTGGGTTGTGACGTAGGGAGTAGTGGAAACATCAACTTCTGACAAGTTGGGCTAACTATTAATCATGGGATACTTACAAAAACTGACACAATGCGCGCAAATCTTCATTGAACTCATTAAAAATTAGAAATAATGCTTAAAAAAAAATAAAATTGAGACTTTGCTGAGTATATGGAAATTGGAAATTCAAATTTCGCGTTTCCATTTCGACTCTTGAGGAAAATTGAAGGAAATTCGATGGAAATTTCCAACACATCCCATCAGAGATCGCAGCTAAGTCAAATTTTTATTTTTGTTTTTAATTTTTAATCAAAAATTTTCAATAGATAAAAAAAATAAAAAATTCTAACCATAAAAACCAAACTTTGGATTTTTTTTTTAACCGCACAATAGAGTCGATAAATCAACCGACATTAAAAATGCCAACCATAAGATAAATTGAAAGAAAAAATGATTACGAAGGAACAAAACGCTGGGAAATGATATTAACCAGAAGAAAAATAGAAAAACTGATTGAAAACTAGTTAAAGGCCGTGTTGAGATTGAATTTGCAGTAATTATTGAGTGTATTTGGGGAAATATAAAAGGAAAAACACAAGACTCGAGTGTTTGTAAGGTGAAGAGAAACAATTTTTTGATTTGAAATGTGAAGCCGAAGCAACACAATAGGAAAAGGGGGTCGGGAATAATTATCAGCGCAGACTAGCTATCAAGAAGAAGCTTTTCTTCTGTTATACTGTCAATCAAACTAGAAGTATATATCCTGTAGATGAAAGCACAAACAGGTAGGAAACAGGGGGGATAAAAATTGTTTTCTACCTTCGTCTTTTTTACCATCTGCTACTGGAATAGGCCTCGAAATCCGCCCGCCATCGCCTACCAAACACTCGTTTCCTCGTTTTGGATATTACACGCAATGTCCGCAGCTCCCGAGATGAAATTTCAGGTAATTTTTTCATCTTTTTCGATAGGGAAAAGCATTTGATGGCGGGAGATGTATATCTAGGTCGGCGGAGAAATGCGATTGTTTGTTGTTGTTGTGTCACTTCACTCTCCTGCGCCCACCATTTTATTACGAGTTCATTTCTATTTATTATTTACTGCGGGTCGGCGATGAAATTTTTCTGCGAGAAGTTGATTCTGGGGGGTTTTAGATATGAAATTTGCTTTTTTGGGATTGGATTTGGTTTTTGGTGATTGGTTTTTGGAGTTTTTGGTGCGATGTACGGAGTTTTGTGTTTGTTTTTTGAGTGCGCGATTATAGGCCTATTATGGCGATTGAGTTGAGTGTGGTTATGAATTTTCGTGGATGTCGTAGGGACGGACGGGTGAGGGCTTGTTTTGTGGTTTTTTGGGGGTTTGAGGTGTTGTTTAGGGGTGAAATGTGAGATTGGGGGTTTGGTTGGGTGTTTTTAGTTTTGTTTTTGTTGTAAATTATGATGGTTAGTGTCGGTTTGTGGTTTTTTTACGGTTTGTTAGTGATGTATTGGGTGCGAGTTGTCATTAGGCTTATTGTCGGCGAGGTGTTTTTGGGAGTTTGGGGGTGTTTTTACGGTGATTTTGTGGTTTGTTTTGGGTCGATTAGTGAGATGTTGGTGTTTGATTGTGGGTTTTGACGAATAAAGGCAGATTAAAGTGTTTTTTATAACTCGAAATTGCAGAATTTGTTAGAAATTAGATTTTTGCGCGACAAGAGGTAAAAACAGTTTTCGTGAGCTTGTAGGTGTTTTATCTTAACAAAATTATTAAAATTGTTGCTTAATATCATCAAAATTAACACACAAGTATGTTTTATTAGTCTGAATGGTCTGAATATTATGAAAAATGCGAAATTAACTCGTAAAAACACGAGGAATTAAGGTTACCTCCAGTAATTGCATGAAACATCAAATTTTTTAACCTATTTTTTACGATTCCAATCAATTTAGGTTAAAGAATTGAATAAAATAACCGATTAAATTAACTTTAATCAAAAATTTAATCAATTCTCCTTACAAAATACCTACAGTTCCTTAATTCAAATCTCACGTGACGTTTGTATAAACATTTCCCAAGATTTACATCTTTACCAATAAACCATACACGCAAATTCTTACACATTTCAACATTTTTAAAGTTACTCGATTCGATTTCTTCCCCATTAATATTTTAAAGAAATATTTACACTTAAGTTTTTGTCTGAGCACACACTCGCAGGCAATGATACACCAATAAATTGTGATCACTCACCTGCGTGTGTATAACTGCGCTTTAATATGTAGTCCCTCTAGCATAAATTATAATAACATTTGAATCGAATTAAGGACAGGTAAAAAAGAAAGAAAAATTGTAATTTTTAATTAATTTTATAAAACTTAGAGAACATTTTTTTCCTTTCCCATATTTTTGCATATTTTAATAAGAAGAAAGCAATTACACGACAGATATATACAAATTTAAGGGAATATAATTACAAAAATTATTTTTTTAAATTAAAGAATTAAATTTGCCATTAAAATGTTTATTAATTGTCTTATGTCATATTGACTGTGGTATTTAACAATGTGTTAATTGTTTTGTTATAAAAATTGTGAGTGTTTTGCTGTAAATTGCTTGACAAGTGAAAAAAGTTAAAATTTTTTATTTTTTTTTAAATAAAAATTTGTTTTTGTTTACACCAGAAAATTTAAATTGGTAGCAAACAGATATCCATCATTTTTGTAATAAGCCTAATTATTTAAAATGGGATTTTGTCTGTGTGTGAATAAAAATTGAACTTATTGAAAATGGAATAATAAAAAAAGGGTTGGAAATATCGTTTCTAGAATTTTCCATGATTGATTTTTTAATTTTTTAATTTTTTTCATCAATTTTTCACAGGTTTTGATTATTAATTTAATAATTTTCTATCTTTCTTCCTTTTGCAGACTAAACCAGGAAAGCAATTGAGCAAAACTGAGTAAGTAAAAAAACAAAATTATAAATTGTGTATTGGGGAAGTGATTATACTTCCCTATTCCACAATTTACAGTTTAAATTGGTATCTACAAACCCAACTAATATAACAAAACTCGATAAAACTACGGCTGGGGTTCGAAAAAGTTGAGATAATTTGATTTCTACCTAATTATTATTTACCTTCTCGTACAAATCCATCGATGAAGACCCGAAACTTCCAATTTAACGACCAAAAACGTTGAGAAAACCCCTCAAAATCACCAAATCATCTCATCTTTCTCTTAAGGAACCTCAGAGACCCGTAGAAATTAAGTATTTCGTGTTAATTTTCAAGAATTCTCACCCGAATCTTGCGAAAAATGCTTCGATGTCTTTTCATGGACGCGTTTTGACGGAAAGGGTTGGTGAAAACAAGTCGATATTTAGTTAGTCATTCAATATATCCCATTATTTTATCTATCAAATGTATAATTAGACGGTCTATATGTTGTTTGTAATTTAAATTTAACTCGGACGTTGGTTTTTGTTAGGTAGAAACGAGTAAACTCGATGCAAACGAAGCGTGGATTGCATTTTGTGTCACGCCATTTGCAAAGTTAATTTTACTCGCAGTTATCAAAATTGGGAATTTATTTTTTATATCATTTTTTTGTTTGTGAACTCAAGTTGTATAGAAAAAAAAAGTTATGCTCGAAAGTGGTATGTGGATTGTGATGTGAGACAATTGAAATTGAATTCAATTCAATTGGAGCGCAGTAAAAAAAAAGGTTTGTAGTTTCGAGTTCTGTTTCTTTGTTTGATATTCGTCTGTTGATTGAAAAATGTTGAACAAATTGGGACGAAACGGAACTTCTCGGATGGGAATTTGTTCTTTTTATGCTTTTGGTGCACTTTTAACCCTTTCGCCAGTTGAAATGTTGAGGTGAAACGTGAAAAGAGACTTGATTTGAATGAAATTATCAGTTTATACCGACGTTTATTTACCATTTAGGGGTTTAAAAGATCTCTAAGTGGATTTATTATGTCACATTTCAATCATTTTGTGCTCAACGCAACGATTTAACTCCCGTGTTCGTGCGCAGGTGATGGGAATTGTGAAAATTTAGGCCTCGAATGGTGAAATGTGCGAGTGAAATGAGTAAATTCAACAGTTTTGTTGATTTAAAATGAAATGAAATTGAATTAAAGAACGACTTACCAGTGAAAAAGCAAATTTTCAACCGTTCAAATCATCCAAAGTTTAATGCAAACATTAAATGTTGTATTACATAAAGAATATAAAATGGCTGCGACGTAATTGAGCTGCATACGATCCAGCCATCCACCATATTGTGAACAAACCACAAATTATTTCATGTGGGGTAAACAAGGGGAAGGTGATGGGGGATATGAAAAAAGTGGATGAAAGTTAGGAGCATTATTTTTTTTTAATCTTTTTTTTTCTTTTCTTCAAACGTGGCACCAGTGTTCTCTGTAATAAAGTTGAGTATATGGCTAGTTGTAGTATGTAATCAAAATATTTGTGTTTTTTTCTGTATGACTGAGTTTGAGTTTAATAATAATAAAAAAACAAACCATAGGATGGTTTTTAATATATATTATAAGTTGGGGATTGATTTATGGTTAGGAGATATTTGCAGGTTTAATATAAAAAAGATTTTATAGGGGTAGAAATGGAGGGTTATGGAACTGAAAGGGCGAAACGACCCTACGAAGGAGGTTTCGAAGAGTTCGCGTGTTGGCGAGCATTCTGTCACTGAACTACCGATGATTTTTAACAATGTTTTTTGATGGGGAATCCATCGAACTTTATTCTCTCGCTTTTTGGAGACGGATTTTACCATCGGTACTATGTGCGTCGATGTGTTCGGGTCGAAACGACGACCGGCCATTGCAGTGATGGATGTATACGGTATATACCTGAAACAAAAAGCGATGGAAGAAAGTTGTGGGAATAAAATGCATGGATCTGATTAAATTTAGAAATTAATACGATAGGAATAAATGGCAAAATGGCGCACTCGAGCTACCTCCCCACCGCCCATTGTGTTGTGCAGAATTTTCTGTAATTTGGCCATAACGCTTGCAAACACGAATTGTAATTATGTAAACTTGGCTGCCATTGGTTGTTTGATTTTTCTACCTGCGACCACACCCATGCTATGGCAATCAACGTGATATAGATCGCGAATACAAATTACTCCAGTCTGGTCTTGCTGGAGCCACATGAACAATTCAAACTAACATTTCCAACATACCTCAACAACTTTGTTTGCTGATTATTTTTTTAACTAAAAGAATGCTAACTGATGACAATTAAAATAATTTGAATGATTTTTTATGGGGGAGGGGAGGGTGGGGGAATTTTTTTTCTTTATTTTTTTAAGGGGGTTGTAAAGGAATTTGTGACTGTCTGTCTTTTTTTGCATGAGTGACTCTTACATGGTGTAATTACTAGATAGTTTAATGTTAGTTTATCATGTAAATTGTTATTTTATGTGTGAAAAACAGGATTGGGAGTGATGATAATGTTTGGTTGATGGAAATAAAAGTTAAATATTGAGATTTTCCTTAAGATTTTTTTCCTAAAATTCAAATTTATTTTAGATTTATAATTTATAATTAAAAAGAAATCAAGAAAAATTAATTTTTTATAATTATACAAAAATATTTTTTTAAGAAAAAGAAAACCCTTTTGAAACTATGATAATTATCCATAAAACTTCAATAAAAAAAAAGTCGATTAATAACAAGTTTGTCTTAGACATGCAGGAATCGAATTGTAAACAATGTGAGGTCAATTGACCCCTGACCAGGTGAGTGCAAACTAAACATATTCATCAAAACCTTATAAAATTACAAGGTAAAGATATATTTCCAAGAAAAAACATACAACAAATTTTATTTGGTTAAAAAATATTCCAATTCTAATAATAAATGGAGAAAATATTTAAATTTAGATGAAGGAACTAATCAATCAAACATCTTCCTCCCCTTCACTCACCTCTCAAACTTTTATTGGAAAAATCAAAAGAGAAAAAAAAAATTTGTTTTTTCTGTTTTGAAGTGTGATGGAGGAAAAATTTTCATTTGGTCCAAATTTTTGTAATTTTTGCAATATTTGTAAATTTATTCTGACCACACGACTTGGGGTTGACTCGATACAACACCTGGCTTGTTACTGGTTACCTGTGCTCACCTGGAGCCTCCAAATTACTGTTATTTATTCACCTCTCATTGGCAGAAGTTTTTGAAAAGGTTCATCATTGGTCTAAGTTACATGGACGTCATTTCGACACGCCCTCTGCAATTGAACTTTAAGAGTTAGTTTGAAAGAGAATCTCATATAGACATTACTTGAAAAGACCATAAAAACTCGAGTTTAAAGTATTTAACACTTGTTTTGTGAGATTTAATCGGTTTTTTAAATCGATTTATCAATAATTTGTTTAAATAAAGGATAAAAAAGTCGATTTTTCACTTTTCTTAGGGTAAAAATCAGATAAAATGAAACGGTAAGGTTCAAAAATTAAGCCTATATCTTAAAATAACTGTTAAAAAATTGTTTTAATATATAAATTACATTAAAACAATATTTTCCATCAAGAAAAATTCATTTCACTTGAAATTTCTTGATTTTTCTCACTCATATAAATTGATTTTAAATAAAAATTTCTCAAAAGGATTTTTAAAATAAATAAAAAAAATTTTATTACACTCGTAATTCCACATCTAACGATATAATAAACAAACAATCCCGCCCGTCAAAACGTAATTGAAAAGAAAAATATTGTACAAATATAGCGAAAAACACGTATGGAAAAAAAAAATGGCAGGGTTGAGAAATTTCAATTGAATAAAACTAACAAAGATAAACGAGTATAAAAACGATAGTGAAAATTTCATTTAAAACAACATGTACAGACAAGAGGGTTGAACTGTGAATCTTTGTGTCATTGAGCAACAGAATGAGACTACCGTAGACCTTTTGATTAGTGTGTGAACTCAAGTGTAGTGTTCTTGATGTCGGTTATTTAGACTATTTGCAATGACAGTGTTTTCCTCACACTCTGCCTGCCTCCTTTTGCCTATACACATATATATATAAATATCACACACAACACAAACTCCGCAATTCTTGATCGACTGCACAACATGACATAAAGAAAAACACGCGATGGCTAAAACCATCCGACATTTGCCTCGCAAATTCGCTCAATTTGCTATGCAGCTCAGGTAGGCGCATCAACTAAGCCTAATGTTAACCCTTATTTGTGCTCACGAGCGAAAATCTTCAATCGTTCGGTGAGTTTTTTGATGAGAAAAATCACTCTTTTCGTGTCGGTCGATGGGTGTTTACGTGATTTTGGGTCATTTTTCCACATGTTTTTAGGGATTTAGTTGGGAATTAAGAGTAAGAGATCTTAAAATGTGATTAAATTTTAATAGCGGCTTTAATGGATGTTTTGACTCGCTTTAACATTGTAATTATAAATGTTTAATGTCGATACTGCTACTATTTTTCCAGTTTTTAATTTGTGAAACAAGGTTGAATGTGGGGCTGTGGCAAATGATGGAGTTTTATAGGTGTAGTAAAATGAGTAATGGGGAAAAATTATCATTTTTTTAATTTTTAAAAGTCTCTTAATTTGTTTGAAGATGCAAACAAAGCTGTTAGGGTGGTGGTCACACCCAAATTTACTTGCATCTTTAATCACGGTTGGGAATATAAATGGATTTTTTCATTTTATATATATACCGTTCAAGAAAAAGTTTTCGGTTAACCAAAGAGTTTGCGAATAATGATTTTACGCATCTTAAAACTCGTATATGTCATATCTACATCTCTGCAAACCATTTGTCACACCTACACGATATTATACATGTGTTACTGTCAGGTATTTAAGTGATAAGGATTGTTGTGAAGTGATAAAAGAATATTGAAAGGAGAATGACAGAAAATGTATTCGGTCTTTATGAATAATTTCAGCTTTGCAAAAGGAAATTCATTGTTAAAATTGTGAGAAATTGACATGAAAGATGATGTGTAAATCTCAATTTACATCTTATTTTAAACGGTGTACAGTAAATTTAAAGTAAATCCGATGTAAAGGGTATCTTCGACCACGAAAAAGGTTTCGTCCACAAATTTACATCAAATTTAGCATTTGTAAATCCGAAATGTGACTGGAAGTTCTTGAGAAACAATCCAACACCAACAATATGACATATTTACATTTGTAATGTGTCATTGACACTAAAACAATATATACAAAGTCTAGACAGGTGCAAAAATTGCGTGAAACGGTTGAAAGGATTAAAGTTGATTCAAAATTAAAGCTTAAAACTTTCTAAAACACGATAGTTTAATGTTCGAATGTCGCCATGCAGACGGATGGGTTTATAAAAAAACAAATGGTTATGGATTTTATTGAGGGTTTTGATGCGAATAAGGTTTTTGGGTTGTTTGTTGGGGGAAAAAAATTTTATATGTTGTCCGTCGGCCTTGATGTAATGTGTTGGTTTTGACTCAACCAGTGTTTAACATAGGGGAGAAAAATATGAAATATTTTGAAAATGATACAGTTTAGCTTCATATAGTATAAGGTTGGGGCCATTACTGGGTGCCTCAAGGCTTAATATTTGCGCTTATAGTCGTTATAATTGCCCTTTCACAAACTATAGAGTACACCGTGAGAAAAGGAACGTTGGATTCTTGTTTTAACCCTTTGAAACCCGGTGCTAAATGGCTAAAATGTCATTTCAGGTCATTTTTTCAATCCAAACTTGAACAAATTTCAATAAAAAACCCATTTCTATACAAATTTAACCCTTTTTAACCCACATTTTACCTGTTCTTATGTAAGGAATTCAAAATCATATCGAAATTGACACTTTGCATTTTTTTTATAAGCCAAGAAATTACCCAAAATTTTTAGTTATTAAAATAAAAAAAAAATATATAATATATTAGTTTGATCTTTTTTCTTAAAATTTTTCTCAGAAATGCCACCCAAGAAAGAAGCCCAGCCCGAAGCAAAGCCTCTGATTGGTCGAGTTGGTACCAATTTGAAAGTTGGAATAGTTGGACTACCCAATGTAGGGTAAGTAGAGTAAATTATATATAAGGGGGGAAAAAATGTACAAGAAAAAAATTGTATAATTGAGGGTGGAGGCATCATCCAGAGAATAATTGCAAATTTTTTTTTTTTATTTTTGCTTGGAATTTTTATAGTTGTGTTGTTTGGGTTATTAAAATAAGTTCAATTAACTCTGTCATTTAATTAGGAAAAGTAATAGTCATCTGTTTGAAGTTAATAAACTTTGTTTTTGTTTTTTTCTATTTTTTCAATAGGAAATCCACTTTCTTCAATGTACTGACCAAGAGTCAAGCAGCTGCTGAGAACTTTCCTTTTTGCACCATTGATCCTAATGAAAATAAGTATTTTTTTATTTTTATTAAAAAAAATTGTCAATTAGGAGTTTGGTGAAGGATGAGGCGTGTTAAATTGGTTGTATGAATCTGTCAGGTTGGATATTGACGGATGTAAATGAGGTTTTGCATTTGTAGAGGCCATGAGTTCATGATAGATGAATAATTTATGGATATATCGAATTTTTTTATGTGGTATTGAATAGTTTTTGAAATTTGTTTCCTGTTTTTTTATTATGATAGAGTGCATCTTTTTTGATAAGGAGTTGAAATTCCATTGCTGAACTTTTAAAATTTCACCAAAATTGAAATATCAAAGGTGTATTATGATTTTTTGATTTCTGGTAATGTTTTAAGAGTGGTAAATGGGAAGATGGCAGTGGATAGTGTGATTAAAAAGGAGCAAATGCTTTTCCTTCATGATTTTGAAAGAAATTCTCTGAAATGTATGAATAAAAATTTTAAACACGCGCGTGTTTGGAGTTTTGTATACAAGTATAGTATTTTTGGTGGATTGTTATGTTGAGTTTGAAGTTTAATGTACAGTATATATAGAAATCTTATATATTGATTTAAATTCCTGATGGAACCCTATAGAGTTCTATGGAATACCATGTTGGAAAACTGATCAGAAACTATGACTATAACTCCACTAAGCTATGGAAGTATATTGTAGAGTATAGAGAATTTTACAAAAGGAAAATTGTATTCAAGTTTTGTATTTACTCAACCCACAATGCACCAGAACTTATGTAAAGTTTTAGAAAATTTCGAAAACTTATTTTTTTTAAGAAGTTATGGAACTTTAGTTTACTGGAACTGTAAAGTACAGTGTCCATTAAAGTGTACTCAGTACAATTTTCAATGAAATGATTCAGTATACCTTTTTCAGTAAAGTGTGAATATTCAGTACACTTTTTTCAGTAAAGTGTACTCAGGACAGTTTTCACTGAAATAATTCAGTACACCTTTTTCAGTAAAGTGTACTCAGTACAATTTTCAATGAAATGTTTAGTACTCCTTTTTCAGTAAAGTGAACTAAGTACGCTTTTCTCTAAAGTGAACTCAGTATACTTTTTCAATAGTGAACTCAGTATACTTTTTCAATAAAGTAAACTCAGTATACTTTTTCAATAAAGTAAACTCAGTACATTTCTTTTTTAATGATGTGTATACTTTTCAAGAGAGTACTTACAAGTCAGTACACATTTTTAACAAAGTGTGCTGAGAATACTTGTTAATAAAGTGTACTCAGTACATTTCTTTTTTAATGATGGTGTATACTTTTCAAGAGAGTACTTACAAGTTAGTACCATTTTTAACAAAGTGTGTTGAGAATACTTGTTGATAAAGTACTCCGTACACTTTTACATGAAAAATTATCCCAGATCTCCCTTTTCTGTAGAAGTACTCTGCATAAAATCCAAGAAATTGATTAGAATTTTTTCCAATAGTTTTATAAACCAAAATAATAATTTAAAAAATTTATTTTACGTAGAGTTCCAGTACCCGACGCGCGTTTTACCTATCTAGTGGACTACTTCAAACCACTCAGGTATGTATCATTCCTCTCAAAATGTCACTTCTGACAACTAAATTCTCCCTATTTCGATTCAAGTCTTGAATTATTAACGTAAAATTTACACTCACAAACGTTAAATTACAAGAACGGTTGATTTTCAAACACGAAAAATTGATGAAAAAATGTGAGTCAAAGATCATCCTTTGATGTTTCTGCGTTATACCGATAAAATATTTACAACGTACAGTATAACGAAAACACTAAACAGCATAAAACACCAATAAAGGAAGATGAATATTTTATATCGAGGAAACAGAGACTCTAAAATCAGCAGAATAAATAACAATAATTATTATTTTTCTCTATTTTTTTTTCTATATAGCAAACAACCCGCGTATCTCAACGTTGTTGATATCGCTGGATTGGTTAAAGGAGCGAGCGAAGGACAAGGACTCGGAAATGCATTTTTGTCCAACATCAGCGCATGCGACGCCATATTCCACTTGTGCAGTTGAGTTTAATACTTTTTGTTTGGGATTAGTTTGGGATTTAGTCGTTGGATTAAAGAGAGATTGGCTAAGGTGTGTTATGGAGAAAAATCTATCAACAAACCACTCATTCAACAGATTATTTGCTGAAGGAATAATATTCGACTGACTAGAAGAAAACTAACTAGAAAAGACAAAATATTTTTTCAATAACAAATTTCTCGATAAAAATATTTTGTTTACACCTGACAATCAAAGTTGTTGTTTTTGATGTTTAATTCCATTTTTTCTGATTTTTAAAAACAGTTTACGACAAAAACAGCCAAAAACAAACTCCGTAAACCAAATACTTTTGTTTTTTTATTTGTTATTGATTATTAGTTTCTAGTTTGGCCACTAGGAAATGAGAAAAACAAAAACTTTGACGTCAAGAAATGAAAACTTTGATTTTTCCCAAATGTCTCAAGTGTTGAAGGACATAATAAACACGGGTTTGAAATGAGTGGTTTAAGAATCGAACCGACTGTGATAAGTTGGTAATGGGTGTCAGGTAAGACGTTAGTACCCATTTTTGCCACGGGGCTCGGCGAGATAGGGAGTCGAAAATAACTGAAATCACATTATTTGATTTTATCAACACCTTTTTTTGAGTTGCGCCCAAACTGGGCAGCAGGGGGCGGCGTCCTGTCCATCAAAAACGCTCGGTGGACCCCACTGGGGGGCATGTTAACAGTTGTCACGGTTACGCCCTCTCTCTCTAGGTGGCAGCTCCGTTGGTGGTTGGAAATGTTGCGAGAGAGATGAGTGATTCCTCATTTTTCGCTTTTTGTCAATGTGTGAAAGAGGTTAAAGAGCGAACCTTATTAGGAACTGGGGTTAATTTGAAATTTACTTTGCCTGCTTTTGGGTTGGGTCGGGTCGACTGAGGTGCGCATGGGTGGATTTCACATGAGGGAAGTGAATTAAACATGTTTTAACCAGAAAATCCAAGGGAAAAAATTCATTTTTATTTTAAAAATTTAAAAATTAAAAAAAAATTTTTTTTCGTCCTCGGTACTCATTATTTACTTTTATTTTTAAACTTCGACGTACCAAGGACGAAATTTGAGCCTAATGTAATAGTGATTCACCATTTGCCCTATTTCACACGGTAAATGTATCTGCAATCAACAAGAAATTCTTTTTTTATCTTTTATTTTTAATTAACGGTTGTGAATTGCAGTTATTTTTATGTAAGAACAACGTTGTTGCAAATTCTCTTTGTATGTATATACATATCGGGAATGGACGATGGTCAATTCGACCTTTGATCCCCCACATAACGCTGTCCGCATTCGATAACCCCTTATCGTCAATATGCAGCGAGATATGTATTTCCACGAGAGACATAATTTATTACATCGATTCGATTCACACAAAGTGGTCAATGGTCAATGCTGGTCACTGCACACGGACCCCCATGGTCAAACCCTATAAAAATATTTTTTTTTTCAAGAATTACGTCTTTAATTAAAACTTTTTTTTAACAATTTAAAGGAGCTTTCGACGACGATGAGGTCATCCACGTCGAAGGAGAGGTTAACCCTGTTCGCGATCTGGACATCATCGGCGAAGAACTGGTCCTGAAAGACTTGGAATATCTAAACAGCGCGATCGATAAGTTGGAACGAACGGTCCTGCGCGGTGCGGACAAACACAAGAAACCCGAATATGTAAAAAAAAACAAAGATAAAACCCAGAAGGAAAAAAAAAAACAAATTGAACAATTTAATGTAAATTGCAGGAATTACTTCTGAAAATCCGAACGATGTTAACCGAGGAGCGAAAGCACGTTCGATTCGTTGATTGGAGCGCTAGTGACGTAAGTGTCTCCAAATAGTAAGTTTGGTCCGTAATGAATGCTTTGGTCCAGTGCCCTTCTAATTTGGTGCCACTGCGGCTGAGGGCGCCACTGTTGTCGTCTGCCCTGTCATTAGATGCCATTACTTCGAGGGACATGGCTGCGGGTTATTAAACATCCCCTCTCCTCCTATTCCAGCCCTCCACGAAGCGCCCCCTTCCTCCCCCGCGCATCTTCCATTTACGAATCGGTTTTCAAAACGCCTTAAAAAATTTTTTTTTAAAAAAATAATTCTACTCGATTAAATTGGTTAGGATGCATAATCACGAGTTTATTCGTCGTGATATGTGGTTATGTCATTAGAAAATTGTTTTTGGAACGAAATTCCTGGAATAATTTGGTTTTTGTTTGTTTTTTTATAGATTGAAATTTTGAATAAACATCTACTACTCACTGCAAAACCAGCGATTTATCTGGTCAATTTATCGGAAAAGGATTTTATTCGGAAGAAGAATAAATGGTATGATTTTAGGGTTTGGTATTATGACTATGAGTCGTGCGGAGTTTGTGCAGTTAACTTTAAATTAAAAGTTATGTATAGACATAAAATGAAAAATTCAAACTTTATGAAATTTTTTTATTTTTATTATAAAATAAAAAAAAATTGTTGTGTAATAAGAATAATTAAAGTCGTAATTTTGGTAATTTTAGTTATTAAGTTTGTAGTATGATGAAATTGTGTTTTCTGA
>JAQFZO010000310.1:0-28209 GCA_034695885.1 Geophilus flavus
GGCCATCCTTTGGTCGAAACTCTTTTTACTAATCAAAACACACTAATACTGTCTCAAACTCGTGTAAATAAAATGATGTATATATTTATTATGACGGTTCTCACGCGAAACTCGTGATTAATCCATATTAATATTAATAATATTGATATTAATATTTTTTGTTTTTGTTTTTGTCGGATAGTCTCGAGTGTCTTCCTTTAATCGTTTTCGGTGAATTTTTTTCTCCATTTTCATTTCCAGTTCTTTCTCTTCTTAAGAGTCAGCGACAATCTTCCGACATGGGGGAAGGTAGATTTCATTTCCTTCTCCGCTACGTCTGTACATGAATGCAGTTGGTAGCTTTTGGTTGTCACTCGGACAATGATTTTTTTGTAGTGCCATCATCACTTGATGTTTGTGATGGCAAATTACGAATCGTTTTACAAGTTTTTTTTACTAAAATGCAGTACCGGTATACGTACAGTAAATTAGTCGAAAATTTTAACATCATCACTTGCATCACTGACATCAAACTTTTTATATATTTATATATCTATATATATAAAAATATACATTTTTTTTATTTCTTACAACGCTGCAATTGTCATTTATCATTTTGCCTTACTCATAGGCTTTTATATAGGCTAAATACAAATTGCTGGCCTGTGCATGGCTTTATTTTTTCCAATTAATATCGAATTGATTGACTAGTCGCTGAGTTATTTCTTTAGTGCACGATGCAATTTACTAACAATTTCTTTTCTTTTCCTTCCTTTTTCTTTCTTTTCTATTTTTCAACGATTTATCAACCAAAGCTTACAACATGGTTGCCTGTCGTGTTGCAGACGCTCGTAATGGTGGCCATGGTCCTGCAGGCAGTCCAGTGGCACTAAAAAAGTAAGTGAAATGTTTTCATTTATTTATTTATTTATCTATTTATCTATCGAACAAACGAACGACTAACAAATTTCGATTTCTTTAATTATCTCTTTTTCTAACAGTAAACCAGGCAAAATAAGTCATCAGTAAGTTTTCTCCCGTAAACTTACGCATCACTTTTTTTGTATTTTTCATAACATACATACATAACTCCATATCGACTTTTACTCTATTGATACTTTTTTGTTAATTTTCAATCTACTTTTTTCTTTTATCTCTTCTACACGCATACTAGGAGGAAAAAAGAAGGTGAATACTACACTACCACACCTATGTCTGGTTGGTGTTTCCGACTTTTCTTCCTTTCATTAATTAATTTTTTTATTCTTGAATTTTTTCAATTAATCAATGAAATTTGCACGAAGATAAAAAAAATAAAAATGTTATTTTCCCTCAACAGTGGACATTCACAAAGCAGAGTATCAGGTTTAAATTTTGCAACGGTGAAACGAAAACTAAAAGGACTCGTGTCTCTGGCCCCTCATTATAAATCTTCGTTGGAGGAATCCTCCCGCCGATTCGGCGATTCTCAGGAATGGGGCCGTGACGACTATCGTCCGGTTCTCGATGGATCTCCGCCCTGACTCGGTGCGGCGTGCGTGGATTCGTTGGCGTCTCAAATTCCTCCCGGATGTAGGGCAGTTGTTCGTGGAGGATGCGCAGCGGTTTCGCGTCGAGAAACACATCGCAGTCGCAGCCCTCGCCGCATGCTATCTCGGCCGGACAACCGTCGGCCGGACAACGCGTCGCCCTCGACGTTTCGGTGGACGAGAACTACGAGTTCGATTCCATCAGTCCCGTGGAACTCGCCCGTCAATGGCGAGGGGCGAGCGACAGCGAGTTGTATGCCAATTTGTATCCTAGCGGGAAACGACTGCGAAGTAAATATGACGACGTGGAGATCGAGCGGAGGATCCCCGCGCTCAAAGAAGAATTTCAACAGTTCAGGAGGCGGCAATTGGAGCGACGTCGGTCCGAAGAACTGGAGAGCGAGTGCTGATCGAGCTCAAAAGTGTCGTAAACGACTGAGAAAAACGAACAAAAAAATAAAAATAATAAAAAAGGCGGCTGGTGCTAACTCACTCGCGTGATGACGGTTGTAAATCGTAACGTTTTAGCCGTGGCCTTTAATTTTTTCAAGGAAATTTTTTCTTTTCCTCACACTGCCTGACACGGCCATTAAGACGTGTTTCGACTGCAGCACTTAATGAGGGGCTGTGGTGGAATTTTCAAACTCGTTTGTTTACCAAATAAAAAAAAAACTGTGCATGTGAACCCAGTGAGTGTCCAAATCGATTCGCACGACCTATCTGCCAATGCTGGGTTTTGATGCACTTCCCTGTGTAAAAGGGCGTTTGTTCACCTTAGTACAAATATTAGTTTGATTTTTTTTGTATAAATCATTTCCTTATCGGTTATTAGTTCTCATCTGACGGTGTAAATATTACGAAAAAAAAAATAATTGACAATTTTTTAATTGATATAGAAAATGGCGACACGATTTAAAAAACAAAAGAAACAACTTTCTTGTGTTTATAACTGTAAAAAAAAAATATAAACGAAAAAAAAATATTGTTCGGTACATTCTCTCCTCCTTTGAAGTCGGTTAGTAGTGCAAGAAAAGAAAGGAAAAAAAATCATGTTTTTCAGAGTGGTGTTTTTTTGGCACACACAAAATACCAAATAAAGACTATCACAGCATATCACGTTTACCATCCAGAGGATGAAACAACAGTTTATTCCTTTTTATTTAATAAGCCATCAAATTTTTCTTCCTTTTTTTTTTTATTTACTCGTTTTATTTTTATTTTTACTGAATTAGTAAGGTGTGATTATGATTATATGAAAAAAAAAAAAAACTTTAAAAAAAAATAATAAACGAGACACGTAACAGTGTTTCGATGCTTGAAATTAATGGCCTAAACTTCGGTGTTGCAGCTAAGAAACCAAGCTCATTTTAGATTTGGATTCACAACTAGAAAATTAGCTAGTTATATGCAGGAACGAGTCGAAATGTGGCCATTAAAAAGTGTTTGATGAGTTTTAGCTGAAATTTTTCTAGTCAAAAAATGGGAGGGGAAATTTTTAATTCAGGAATTTAAAAAAGGAAATTAGGACATAAAAACCTATCAAAAAAGTTATTCCGAATACTCAAAACGTTGGTTGCTCATTTTAGGCACAAAAAGCTTAATTTAGTATGCTTCTTGATATTGAAAATTTAAAAAAAAAAAAAAAAGAAAGAACATTTTCTAAGCGTTTGGAATTTTTTTTTTATATACAGTTATATACATTACATATATATATATATATAAATAAATAAATATATATATATAAATATATATATTATACATAAGTACGTGGTATTGTAACGTTTCATTTTCATCCCGGTATAAAAAAAAATTTTGAGTTGTGTACAATTTGGTGTTTGGTGATTACGTGATTGGGATATTTCTCAGGAAGATTTATTTTTTTATTATTATTTTATTTTATTTTAAATTTTTTTTTAAATTTTATGTGTTAGAATGAAAATTTCCCAATCGATGCACTCATTTATTTATTTTCCATTAATATTTTTTGTGTGTGTTATGTGTTTTTGTTCGTTTATTATTCTGCACTGTTGTTATTTGATGATGAAATTTTAAAAAGTGAAGGTGTACAAAATTGTGCAATATCCTCTGACATTCCTTATTGAAATTGTAACATTTGGGTGGGTCGAAAAAAAAAGTGTAAGTACAAATCGTTTACGAGTGTCGATGGGCAGCTACCGTACAAGGTTGATGGGCTGATGTGAGCAAATTATGAAATTGTATTTTTTATTTTTATTTTTTTGTTTTTCCATTGCACACGATATTTTGTTTTCAAACTGTTGCAAATGTATTTGCCTTTACCGATTTTTCTAGTAACTCTAAGCCAATTTGTAGTTCTATATAGTATAGAATAATTTCTCACGTAGGCCTAAGCGATCGAGGGAAAGGATAAGAAGAAACTAATCCAATTTTAAGAGATCACAATATTACGTATGCATTGAGTTGTACATATTGTACATGTGTTTTCATAGTTTTGAAAGAAGAAAAAGAAAAATAAAATGTTTTGAAACTTGCTTCTTTCTCTCTCGTGCGTATGGATTAAAGAGATGTCGTAATTACATCCTGCTGGGAAGCTCAAGTCAGATCGATACTGATGCTGCATCTGCTGCACTCTCGTGAGTAATTTAAAAATTTTGACCAGCGAAATTCGTAATTACGAGCCCTCTTGCATGTCTTCGATGGACACAACACTCCCTGATATGAAAATGGAATATTGAAAACATAATCGGCAATTTGAGATTAAATCAAAAAATTCAAAACCTTGCTAAGGCTGAACAAAATATTTATTAATGTAGTCATGTAGTATGTACATTAAAAATGCTGCAATTTAAAAGAAAAATGGCAATCCTGAGTGGATTAGTTGCTGAGATTATGGCACTTGAAATGAGGAATGTGTTATCATAAAAATAAAATATTCTAATTCTGGCATTTGGTTGGGCCAAAATTTGGCTTTAGTCACTGCACAAATCCTTCTCACATTGATTTAACTAAAGTAAACACTGCTCTTTCCATATTTTATGCCAATCCGTCATGCATTGATTTACAAACTTGTGACATCAGTTTGGAGATGTAGTGACAAGGAATACATATTTGATCCTTGAAATCATTTAGCCTGGTCAAGTTGATGCTCCTCTTTCTATTAAAACTAATTTCAGACCGATCGGAACAATACTTTTCGAGCTATGAACGTTTTTGCACTCGTGACCCCACAGTATGCACTGGTTTTAACGTTTCAACTGTTTTGGACAACTCGTATGCTTTAAATAAATCTAAGACAATTCCAGCTTATCAAGTCGATGCTCCTCGTTCTGTCAAAGTTATATTTTCAGCCCGATCGGAGAAGTACTTGTTTAGTTATTAATATTTTTTAGCTCAGGTTTCCCCACGTGAAGGATTGCTTAAGCGAAGAAAATCTACCTAACTAATAAAGAACTTCTCCGATTGCGCTGAAACAAACATTAATAGAAAGAGGAGCGTCGACTTGATATGTTGTGAGGAGTTGGCATAAAGACTGTATAAGGGAATAGCATTGTTTACTATTGTTAAATCAATGTGCAGAAGGATTGGTGCAGTCCCTACTACAAAAAACCAATTGAAACCAATTGGTAAAAATCCAACTGGTTCCGTTTTCAATTGCTTTTCAGTTGGCAGTTGAATATGGAATTTCGGACATTTCCAATTGGGATTGCACCAATTGGAACCAATTGGGTCCAATAGGAACCAAATGGAAACAATTGGAAATGAATTTGTTCCAATTGGATATAAATATGGTTTCATATTGGCTTCATTTGACAACAGTGATTTTACATTTTGTCAAATTATAAACCAATATGAAACCAATTCATGTCCAATTGGAACAATTTCAATAACCCAGCTAAAAAAACTTTGCAAAAATTTTGCAAAGTTTTTAGCTGGGATTAATAATACCATGTCAGCAATGGGTTCAAATCGGTCCAAATGGAACCAATTCAAATCACAATTGGAACCATTGAATCCCAAAAGAAGTTAATTGGCTTCCATATGGAACCAATTCAAAACTAATTGGAAACTATTGGTTGCTATTGGTCCAACCAATAATTAAAGGTAGAATATTCCATTTTAATGTCACAGATTTTTAGTACCATTCTAATTTTGCAGTGGTTATTCTCATGTACGAAAGTGAGAATAACCCTGCAAGTTATTTTCACGTACATACTGTACGTGAGAATAGCGGTCCTTATATAGACTCGCTGTTTAGAGTTAGCAAGGTTTTGAATTTTTTCATTTAAATTCAAATTGATGATTCTGTTTTTAATATTCCATTTTGATGTCAGGGAGTGTACAACTCCAAACCATAAGTTTAGAAGCTAAGTATTTTGGAAATGTTGATAATCTTTAAACGGCTGTATCTTTTTGGCCATTTATCCTACAGAAGTGAAACTTAGAGCAAATGAAAGCCACGGATCTCTACTTTATAAGAAACTTGACTATGTTTTGACAATATGGATTAAATGCAAGTCACTACCTTATTTCACTTCTATCGTCAAATCCGATGGAAAATTTGGATTCTACAGACCAAATTACCTATTTTAAGTCAACTTAGAACGTTTATTTTAGTTGTTCTTTCTTCATTCTAGCTGTTTGTGGTTTGACTTCACGTGTTTCTTTCACCTATAACCATGCTATAACTATGTGGGAATGCATTACAGGTCATGGTTCTTGTGAAATTCTCGTTAAATATGGTGCTAACAACGCACCAATGTATGACAATAATTCTAAAACAAGTATTCTTCCATGAATTCAAAGGTTACTCCCCAGTTTCTACAAATTGCACTGTTTTAACACTACTGTACACCAACAAATAAGAACCAAAACAACTACGTAATGGCTGAAAATCACGCCGAGATTTTGCTATAGCCAGAAAACATCTAAATAATAAATCGTACATATAACAGTGTATAAATTTTATTGGAGTAGAAAGTTTCTAAACTATTGCTTCAGCAAACTGCAGTTTCTAAACTTTTGCTCCATGCACCATCCTGTTAATTTATAATTCTGATATAAAGAATTATTAGAAGAAGTTATTTCAAAGTAGTAAAATAAAGTAGAGATTCGTGACTTTCATTTGTTCCACGTTTCATTCCTGTAGGACGTTTAAATACTTAGTTTCTAAACTTATGGTTTGAAGTTGTACTAAAGTCCATTCCGTGCTGCTGTTAGATGGGGGAAAATGATTTGCGCAAACATGATCAGTTGATCTTAAGGATGTCTGCACGGGAATTAATTTGTTGCAATCATCAAGTCATTTGGGTTGGGTTCACTGGTTGCTTTAATTATTGACACCTTCTCTGGGCAAGTGTCTAAACCAACATTGCAATTTGGAACAAAGCAAGTTTTCCCTCATTGAATTGGAGTACTATGAATTTAAAAATATAAACAAATTTAGTGAATAGTTTTTGAGATAAATTAGAATTTAATATATGGTTAGGTAGGTATAGAAGTTGGGAATTTTATAAAATTTAAGTTTGGGTTAGTTTACCATGCTGCTTACCAGTGTATGCTGTGTACCAGTGTTCGAACTGTAATTACAATATTTTTGTGTTCTTGAGCTATCAGAATGAAACACAATCACACATTCCTATTGCTTCTCTGCAACCAATCAGGGTTGAGCAGGGAAGCCAAAGACTCACGTCAAAACAGCAAGAAAACCAGTTAACAACTGACTTTATTCCAACTGTTGTTTCCAAGACTACAATAGCTACACCCAAAAGCCTACCCCAGATGGGGAACAACAATCTACAAACCAACCACTTACACAACAAATATGTACGTACCGTATCAAAATATTTAATCAGTATCCTACTTTCAAATAGATCTTAAAAAACACAAATTATCCAAAACTTTTGATTCTCGATTCTAGATTGAATAGGATGGAATGCGAATTGGACAATATTTTTTGTTTTATTTTGTTTTTACTTAAACATTTATATACGTTTTAGAAATCCCTAGATTGACACATTTGAATTCTGGATTTCGGGATTTGGATTCATCAAAAATCCTAGGAATTCCTAGAATATTTTAATGCCAGGATTGCATGCCCTACTTCCCCCACTTGGAAAAAACGTGTGCAGTGACACAAAATACACATGACTACATTTATTTCAATTTACCATGAAACAATTTATTCTTATCTCCAAGTTTCCCTTTTCCAAAAAACTAAATTGTACATTTTTTTACCTCTAGTAATGTCCTAGTGATGTCCTTAATTTCAGCCTTGTTTGAGCCATTTGAGAAGTTTTTCCCTCACAACTCTGATGTCTGATGCTCAAAATTTGGAGTGCTGGCAGCGCCGACTAGAGGCAAATTTAGGCGAAATCCGCCATCTTTCTTTTACTGAATATTGCCACAGCTACGAGCGAGGCTACTAGTGAGTTGGTTCATAACCCCCTGTAGTGAGAAGACCGACTCACTCGTAACTGTGGCAATGCTATGGCAATGATAGTCTAAAGATGGCGGATTTCGCCTGAATTTGCCACTAGTCGGCTCTGCCGACCCTCGAAATGCATGTAAAATGCATGTAAAAAAAATTCCGTTGCTGAATTTGCCATTAGCCGGCGCTGCCCACCCTCGAAATTACCCATACAAAATCATGTAAAGCCGCCATCTTTTATTTTACACTTTTTTTAGCGAGTGAGTCGGTCTTCTCACTACAGGGGGTTATGGTTGGTTATGACTTCACACTTCCGTTTTCCTGTTTAAATTCAAGATGTCGTCGTCTGTGTTTTCATTCCGGTTTCTCGCTCCCTTTTTAGTGATTTTTATAAGCCGTAAGTTAAATTCACCAATTTTTTTGGGTGAATTTAATTCCGAATCTCATTTACCTTTCAGAATATGTATCTTCGGACAGAATTAGTGAGAAAATATACATAAATATAAACGGCGACATGCCTTGTTTCCGTCGACTCGACGCCACTCGTCAAATAGGATGTGCATGTAAGAGTGTTTTCTTTTCCCTTTTATTCTGCCATTTTAAACTCGTACATTTTCATCAGCCTTACGAGAAGGAAGTGTAGGAATAATCCATTACGTCGACATGCAAAACAAGTTGAAAGATTTACTAGAAAACGGAACAAATTATCCATTCGTCATCGTAGTTCATTCGGATTATTTTCGCAGGTAACGACGTGAAAAATTTGACAAAATTACAATTATATTTCATTATAATTTTCCAGAGAAATGTTGGAAGAGATGAGATCATCGGGAAAAGTGATGGGAGTTCTTTTGATAAAACCGACCAATGAAACGACTCTTCTTCATTACTTTTCACCGGAGAAAAAATGTCCGAACGTGAATTATGGTAATTTGTCGAAATATGTAAATGTAAATAATTATAAATACGTATTTCTATTTGTTTTTTTTAGGATTATATGGAGACGAGAATAATTGCTCCGTTCCCTGGAATGAAAAAGGAAGCGGTGTTTTATTCGAAGATTGGGGATTTCCCATTTTTCTTATAAAGGAGGAGCAAGACATCGAACTGATCCGCTCCTGTTACGAAAAATTCAATGGTCCCGACAGCGGCAAAGCGGATACGTGGCCATTTTGTGCAGCAGAATTGAAAGCCAACATGTTAGGAGCGAAAGATACCAAAACATGCATGAGAAGGAGTCAATTGGTCACGAATTTGCAGCAGAGTAGGGATATTATCAGTAAAATTTGTCACATTTTTTTAATTAGAATTTTTAATCTTTATTCACGACAGCACAGATGTGCGATCCACTCGGCGATTACAATATTTGGTCGACGCTTTTACCGACTAATAAGTCCGTCCCGCACTCGAATAAATCCGTCATACTTTTGTCTGCAAGGGTAAATTGATTATTTTTTCTTTTTAATGGCGTTTCATGAGATTTTTATTTTTAGTTGGATGCGTCGTCCATGTTTGAAGGTGTTTCGCCGGGAGCTCATTCGACTATCACGGGATTAGTTTGTCTGTTAGCCATTGCGGACGAGTTGGCTAATCACAAAAGTGATTTCAATGCAGACAAGAACGTCATGTTTAGTTTATTCAATGGAGTATGTATTATTTTACTTACGAATCGATCGATTGTTAATAAATTAATAAAATTTGTATTATGTAGGAAGCGTTCGATTACATCGGTTCCAGTCGAATGGTTTACGACATTGAGAACGGAAATTTTCCGGTGTCGCTCGACGAGAACGTCGACGACCAACCGGCTTTGTTTCGTTTGGAACACGTCGCGCATTTCATCGAATTGAGTCAGTTGTCGCAAATGGCGCCAGACGAATCGATATTTATGCATTTTGATCCATTATCCAGTTCTCACAGTTCTATTGCGGGTGATGTATGTTTTATGAAAACGTTTTAAATTTAATTTTAAAATGTAATTCGATTTTTGTGTTCAGAATGAAAAATTGAAATTGGAATTGAAACGACAAGCCAAAAAGTTTAACATAAACATTCGGTCTAGTCCAAAAGCACTGAACTTGCCACCGGCTTCTTTCCAGAGATTTTTGCGAAGTTTTAACATGAGCGGCGTCGTCTTGGCGGATCATAACGATAGTTACACAAACAAGTAATAAAAAATATAAATCTAAGAAAAATAATTTTTAAAAATTACACTTTTCTTTATTTTAAGGTTTTATAACAGTATTTATGACACCGGGGCCAGTTTGAACGTGACGTTGGAGTCATCTAGTCCCCACCAAAAACAAACCCACTTGCAAACTCAATTGGCGAACGTTGCATCGACCGTTGCTTCGACCATATACACTTTGGCTACGGGTCGTAAAGATAAAGACATCAAGATTTCCACGTCACGGGTATTTTAATTTTTTCGGAGCTTTGATTTTCCGACACTCGTTTTTGATTTAAACGTTTTATAACTTCAGATTCAAGATCTCCTGATTTGTTACTTAAACAACAGCAGTTGTCCATTGTTCTTACAGTCTGTCGATCCATCTTTAGCGAGCAAATTACGTAATGAGTTTATTTTTTAAATAAATTTAAAATGTTAAAATATTTTTTCACTTTAGCCGAACAACCGTATCCCCTTTACGTGAGCGTCGACACTCATCGCAATCCTTTGACCATGGTGACGCTTCAACTGTTGGCATTTTTAACCGGCGACAAGATAAACGAAACCAAAGAGGAATGTCAGGCTCACAAATCAGACCAGGTAATTTTGAGTAATTAATATTAATTACAACACTAAAAGCATGACATTTATTTTAATCCTCTTTTAGATATTTCGTTACATATGGATGAAAGGTTCGGAATATAAAGAAGAGCCGTCAGTTTGCATGAAAACGACCGCAAATTATTCCAGAGCCGTTTCGCCTGCCTTTTCCATCGATGGTAAAATAAAAATTAAATATTTATTTGGTAAAATTTAATTTTATTTATTTAATTTTTTTTGTTTGCTAGATTACGATTACGATTCCGGATTGTATTCGACGTGGACGGAGAGTATTTGGGAAACGACTTCAGTCCGTATATTTCTGAAACCGAGTCCTTCGTGGGAAATCACGGTGTTGTTTGTCGGATTGTTTGTTTGTTTGTCGTCATTCGTCGTCGTGTGGTTCATCGAGCGCAATGCAAGCATTTTGTTTGCAAACAGTCCTGTCGGATGCTAGGGATTACACACAAATCAGGTTGCTATGGTGATGCTAAATCCTACAATAATTAATTTGAATCCTCCTCCAGCCCAACTTTAATAATACCCTCGTAATGTTTTTAAATCCGATCGATTAAAGAGTAAACACAAATAATCCGAATTAAAACCTGAAAAAAAAAGTGATGGACCGATAGATGAAATGAAAAAGAAAGGAAAAAAAAAATCGTTTGTCTTCCTTTTGTCACTTTAAAACATTTTCCCACACCGAGGATTGCACCCACCTTAGAAATCTGGTTTGTGTACCAAAGATGTTTTTGTTTTGTAAATTATTTTTGTATAATTGATAAGATTTTTAACTTTAATTATTTCTCGTGGTCGATTCGCGAGTCGATGTTTCTTTTAACAACTATCTGTATAAATTATGCAGTTTATAGTTTAATTACTCATCTAAAATTAATTTGACGTCGTGATTAAGGTTTTAATTTATTTGAGACATTAATTCACGCTTGTGACTTCGAATTTTCACTTGAACCTCATTTAGACTCTTAATTAATGAGGTTTATAACTTAATGTACTATAATAAAATCAAATATCACCTTTTTAAATCTCCAAGTGTTTATACTTAGCTCACGATATGACGTCGACGATTCTCGTGAGTAATTTTATACTGATTTTTTTTATTTTTACTTTTATTTGCGCTAATTCTAATTCGTTTCTTTTCCATTTAATTCGGTTTTACGGACGAGAGTTACTTTGTCATTCTTCGCTATTTATTTTCATTTCCGGAAGCCAATTACGAGTACCGATGACGCTAATGAGAATCGGCGAATCGCCCACGAGGTAAAAAAGTGAAGAGAATTCAGAATTTGAACGATGAGTAAAAATAAGTTATTTTTTGATGATTCACGGGGATTGCAATCGTTGATGATTTAAATTATTTTTAGTTTTATTTTTTGATTTTTTTTGTTTGAATTTTTAACGAGAAAAGAAAAATTTATTTCGAATGAAACGTAAAGGGGCATTTTGCAAATTGACTTTTCCTTTCGGCAACGTTCTCTTCACTTCGTGCCAAGTCTCTAGAAGAGACTTTAAAACTGAATGCAGATCCTGTATCGACTTCTCTGGCTAATTAGCCGTTTTCTGCATTTTAAATACTGTTACCTGGCAAAGTGAGGTTTCATGTTTGCTTTTCCGCTTTTTGCCAATCGGCTTTTAATGAACTCTAGGGAACACGAAAGCTTTCGATTTTTTTCTTCACTTTTTTCTCCCAACTTTACAGTTCTAAAGCAAACTACCGTCACTAATTACTCGCTTTTAATTTTTCTGCAGAATGAGAAACAAGATTTGAACAATTTTTTTTTCCAATTGGAAAAAAAATGAAAAATTTCGATTGACTTTTGAAACGTTAAGTCACGTTCTGCACTTTCGACTTTAAAATGCAGGATGTTTTCTGGCTTTTTTGAAATATTTTTATGTTAAAATCATGTTTCCCGTTAGATAATCTTCATAATTTCCTGCTCCGTTACGGAATAAACTGCAATCACTGATTTCTCGCTGTTTAATCGTCCTCAGAATGGAAAATAGGTTTTTTAAAAAAAAAAAAATATTTTAAATATGAAAAAATGAAAAATGACGATTGACTTCGAAACATGAAATCGACGGTCTGGCCCTTCGTCTTTAAAATTCCAGGAAGTTTGCTGGCTTTTGTTAAAAAAAAAAAAATAAAAATTCCACTCGTGTTGATATAAAATGATGTTTCCGATTTGATATTCTTTAAAACTTCCTGTTCGATGATAAAGAAATATCGACAAGCAAAAAAGAATTTCAGTATACATTATTATAGTTAGTAGGAATTTAAAATTTGAACACTTCTTCTTTTCGTCGGTTAATTTTACTCCTCCTTTTTCTCGGATGTCATTGAATTCAAGCATGAAAAAGCATTTTCAAGCAAGTTTGAGTTCCTTTGGGAATCCGTCGAAAATTTTGCAGGTAAAGCTAGTCTGTCACATGGCAGCAATCAAATTATGGTGTGGAGAAACGAATCTAATGAAGAATGCTCGCTCCTAAAGGGAATCTCAGGTACAATTTCGCTGTTTGCAAGGATGCATCGATCAGCTTTTCGACTATACGCGCAGCTTTTTTCTTTTTTCTAAGCCAAAAATGCTCGATTCGTTCATTCGTTCTCGTCAGAGTTTGTAAATTATTGTTGGAATTTAAAGGAGCCGTCATAAATTTAATTTAAACCGAAGTCGTAATGTATGTGGTAAGTTGCCTTCCGCTGGAATTCAATATTTTTATCTTTTTTCATATATTGGCGTGTATAAAACATGAGGAAGAAGTTATTTGGCGCGCTCTGACCTGTTAACACATTCAAGAGTTGTTCCAGTCCCGAGACAATAGCTGTTATCAGCAAATTATTGATTGGACAAGAGAATGCTTTGTTCTCCTCTCGAACCGAGCTCTTGTCTTTTCACATAATGTTTGAAAATTACTTTTTTTCTTTTCTTTCCACCATTTTAAATTAAAAATGTAAATTAATACGAATCAAATAAATTGATTCTCGTCGTGCAAAGAGCCAAAGAGGTTATGCAATGCCATTCCATGCAATCCAATACAATGTATATGTTATGTCGTGCTCGTGATTTCATAGATTTATAAATTATAGGCATATAACCAAGTTCACAAATTGGTTTGGCCCGTTCAAACCACAAAATAAGGATATCCTTATTCGGTGGTGGCGAAGTGGTGAACAATGTGGTCTCCATTTGCAATTTACTAGTGACGTAAGTCGTGGAAAACTACATTATCTCTCACTCTCTCTGCAGTCCCTCTCTTGTGGTTTGGTCTTTCACCACAGGCATCGCACCATAAAACCGAATAACAATCATACCGTGATTGGACGGACCAATGGGAGTAGAGACCGAGCGAAAGGGACGAAATGAGTTCGGGAAAAAAGTTTATAGATGGGGGGCCCCTCCCGACCTCGGATGGCAGTGTCAAAATGTAATGGCAACGATGCATGTTAAATACCAGTATTCGTGCAATTTGTATACTAACATAAACCTAAAATTGCTCGCATTACCTGTTTTTGTACTCTTTGCACGTGCCTTTCTCGTCAAGGACTTAATTGAGCTTTTATTTAATTTGGAAGCTCCTGGAAAAATCAATCACTAAGTACAATTGAAAGGCGTGACCCGAATGTGAAGAAGAAAATTCATAGCAGCTGTTCTTTTTACTTCTTTTGTTCAAATTATGTTTTTAAGAAAATGTAAGAAAAGAACAAGAAGTGAAAAGAAAAAAAAAACAAAGGAAGGAATGTTTATATATGTATAAAATTCCTTTTGTGTTTTTTTTTCGTCTTCACTTCTAGACCTCTGCACGTTTGCAAGAACTTTCCTGGGAGAAAACGTTTGTAATTTTAATAACTACTTAAATTTTTAGATTAGAAAAATGTTACTTTAATTTGAATATATTTTTAATTTTTTTTTTCGTTCTTGCATCATGTTTTTCTTTTTTTTTTTGGTGAGCCATTCGAGTCTCGTGATTGAAAAGTTGAAAGACCTTTGGTTTTGCAACGTTTATGGATCGATACGGTTTACTCCGGGTGATTAGTCATTAAAATTAAAAAGTTTAATCTTTATTCGATAAATCGGGCAAAGAATTTAATCATTTTTTTCTTTAAAGGAGTTTTATATAAATTTCAATTGAGAAACCATTACCTTAATAGGAAAGTTAGAAAAAATCTCTTCGGTAATGAAGCAAAATTACCTTATTTCTTCTCTTGTTTGAGAAAAAGGGGAGAAAATAAAGTATAAATTTCATCACGAGTGAATTTTAGATGATGATAAAATTTGATGTAATAAGTTTAGAAAGTTTAATTTTCTCTGCATTTTTTAAATTAGTCGAGATCCTTTTTAAACTTTCATTTTCATTGCTGCATTCACTGACTTGTATAACAAAAAAAAATCATTTCTGACTCGGATCTTTTTTATTTTTTATATTTTTTTTTTCTAACTTCCAAGTTATGGTCGGGTGATTTAAAGCTCTATAAATCCAGTGTGTGTGTATCTCTTTCCCTTTTCTCTTTCTCTCTTCTCTCCTCTTCTCAATATTCATCAGTGAATGCTTCAGTGAACTTCCAAGGCTGCTATGACATTATTCTTTGAGCCAGGATGTAGCTGAGTAAGTTTGAAATTTGGAAGGCATGGAGTTAAAATAAGAGTGCAAATGGAATTTTGATAGATCTCTATCGAGCAAAATTTGAAACTCACAACCTCCATTATCGGCACGGTGCACGGAGATGTTTAAATGCTACGTGTCAATTGTGCTTAACATTTAATGGACTGATTATAACTCCTTTTAATCCTTTTTCATGGTCGATCGATGCGAAATCGATAACTCGAGGCAAATAATTTTGCTGACGTAAATATGTTTATGATGATGTTAGTCTATGGTGGTCACAAGATTTTTCTGTATTTTGTCCATCAAATATTCGTAGCTTTTGCTCGCAGGTGTAGTTTAATATTGATTAAAAAAAATTATGGGGTGCTGAAGCGCTCGAGGTTATTTATTCGGTGATGAATATATTTTCAGACCTTACGGTCATTTTGAAAAAAAAAAAATTAAATTTTATTGATTGGGTCGAATTATCCACCTGAGAAATTCTGAAAGCATCGGGAGGTGGAATACATACACTATTTTATAATTATATAGATTTTTTTTTATGATAAAAATTCTGGAGAAATGTTTTATCGTCGAGTGTTGTTTTTCCAGTCTGGTTGGTACATTTTTTTTACTTTTATTTCATCAGTATAGATTAACTTATTTTTTCGTCTAATCAAATTTGATTCATTGTAACAAAGTGCAAGGAATTGCTCACGTTTATTTTTCTTTTTTTCCCCGCCACTTCTTTCTCCCAGATCCGTGACCTACCATTACATCAATGGAAAGGGGAATCGGTAAACAGTAATTTTTGAGGTGAAGATAAAAGACGTCTGCAGACGCAAGATTAGTATACAACAACTCTAGATGTATGGAATAGTGTAAAGGAGAAAATTTATTACAATTTTCGTACGGTAGCAAGGTGATCGAGAAAGAATGTTTGCCACATTAGAAAAATAAGGTGGTTTATCAGATTAAGTGTGTTTTGCGTTTAATTAATTCGGGTAATCTGGTATGGGACAAAAAAATAATCCGCAAAAAAGGGGAAAGAAAAAAAAAAGAATTATCGACTTTGAAATTTGAAAAAATAATTCGGAAAAGTGATTTTTAATATGGTTTAGTAGTTCCAGATATTTTTTTCTGCCTCGATTCTATATTTTTATTTTTTTAAAAAGAAATCCGAAAAAAATACTGCAATGTACACATTTCGATTGCTCGGGGATAATGCCTCGGGTCGTAGCGCCAGCTGGCGTCGAATCGACGCATCGCGGCATTCGTTATTTATTTAATATTTAAATAACTAGAATTTTTTGTGTTTTACTGCAGATCGGCATCGAGGTTATTTTTATTCCGTCGACGTTGGTGGAAAATACGTGTCGGAAATCGGGAGCATAAATCGCGAAAAGATCGGCGAGCGAAGCGCACGGAAGCGCCGTTGCCGCACGGTGGCCTTGGACTCTTGCTTTCGACTCGACAACAACCATCGTGACGAGCCTACCAGCGAGCCACTCTGCCAAACACAGCAGATGTGCACGGAAGCAGCAGCTGCACGAGATTCGACTCACCACTCGGCTTATTAAAGAAAGCAGGATTTTATCCACCCAGAACTGCGATTAACGACAAACGGGATCGCGCACACCATGACTTACCACCACCGAATATTCTTTCTTTGTCTCTGCATTGTTTTCAAAGGTAAGGCCTAACAAACTTCGGTATCGTTTTGCCATTTTCTCGTTCGACCACCACCACCACCACCACCACACCCATCGATGATGGGTGAACTCGTGTGATATTGTAATTTGTGAGATGTAAACAAGCAGACTCGATGAGTCCAACGAGTTAATCGAGTGAGATTGGGTGGGTGGGGAATGTGGAAGCCGAGTTTAGAGAGATGCAAAAGAGCGAGAAAAATGACGAGATTAGTAAGTTTCCGGTGTTTATGCGAATTAATGAATTAACGAGGAGAAATTGTGCGTCGTCTTGAACGTAATATGCGAACGGAAGGATGGATGAGTAATGTAATTGTTTGTCGGGGACAGTTGGTAGTGGATAGTGGGCATTGGATAGAACGAAGGGTGGGGGTAGGCTTCGCTGCTGGACACAGAGAGAGAGACAGAGAGACAGAGCGAAGGCCAGGGCAGCAGATGGCGTCTACTGGCAACGGGTAGTAACCACTCAAAATGAGTTTGTCACGAATGATGTTCCCTACTGCGTCTGAAAGCAACGACCGGGCTCAGTGCGAGTGTTTTTTGAAACGGTTGCCGTAGTAACCAGCCGTTTCAATTTGCGTCTTTGTTTGCGAGGCGAAGCTCAGAAGCAGCAACTCAAATTGAAAATGACTCGCATCGCATCGCCACGCCATGCCATGCGAAAGCGACCGACTCGTCTTTATCTCCGATTTTTTTTATTTTTTTACTTTGGTTTTCGATTCGATCGGTCGGTCGGGAGAAAGAGGGAATACCGGGAAAGAGTGAAACATTTTTGTTTACAATGTGGTTATTAGTGTTGCAGCGCAATAAAGGGAGATTTATTTCGTGTGGGTGTTCATTTCCTTCCGAGGATCAATTTTAATAAAAGGGGCAGCAAGACGATGATTGCCAGAAAATTTATACCACACCATAAATTGAACTAAATTGCGCCTTTGCATTAAAACCTAAGAAGCGAACGAGTTCTACGGAGATGAAAAGGGAGCATTTTCAATTTGATTTGATGGCTTTAACCGTAAATCGATTACCGATTTCTTAAAATATTATTTTTCAGAGTGATTAACACAATTTCCATGGCAACATCTTTCACATTCTAATTTGATCGGTCCAACTCGTCGCAGTTGAAATCGGTCAGAAAACCAGAAAGTGTGTCTGGTGTGTAAATATAGGAGTTTACACAAGGAAATTCATCGGCTCGACGTGATGTCAAATTGATTTTAAACCCCTAAATTCATCGCCGAAGGATGAGACGAGAGAAGCAGAGATGATAAATGGGAGTAGAGAAAGAAATATTTGCTCGTTTCTCTTTCTTTATTTTCGAGTGTGTAGTTAAGCAGCGAGATTGTAGTGAGCGATAATACAAATTACGACGCTTGATTTGTAGTCTTATCTTGGCACCGTGTCTAGAAATTTGCTTTTATCACCTTTTAACACCACTCGTTAATTAATATTAAATTTTTTAAAAGAAAGATCGAAAAAAAGAAAATTTCATTTTATTCGTTGTAAAAGAGGGAGGGGGAAAATGGATTTGTTTGGCGGGTCTCATCTGCGACTGTGTGTTCAGGTGAACAGCGTATCGAGGGGTTTTGTCATTGGAACGCTGCACCTGAATACAGATCGGTCGTCAACAACTGTTTATGGGATTAGATTAGAAAAAGGATGGTTCCATCTTCGCTGATTAAAAAGTGTCTCGATCCGATAAAAGAGTGAATTAGTCGTGGGGAAAATTATCACGTCGGCACATGCGCAGACTCTCTCTCTCTCTTTCTCTTTCGCCGTTGTATTTAATTTAAACGTCGTCGACGTTTTGGGCGAGATCGATAAACAGAGATAAATGTTGATTTGTAAAAAATTCATGGGCGTACGGCGGTGAAGCCGTCGACATTTTAACATTAATGTTATAATGGGTTGAATTATTAATTTTTAACCTCGGATCTCGTCTTCGCACTCTTCACACTACCGGAACGGTCGAAGACGTTTCTTTTTATCTTCAACCACTTTCTCTCGTGATTCGAAACAACTTTTGTTTTGCTCCAACGAAGAAAAAGAAAAAAAAATTAAAAATTGATCCCGCAACGACGTTCGGGAAGTTGGGGAAAGACGAAGGGGGTTGATGGGGATACGAAAGACTCGTATATTTTCTTATTTGTACGATTCGCTCGACGTTTATTGCAATATTTATCCCATTCGAAATCAATCGCTGTTGACATTCTGTCCGTTTTGTTCGCTCGGTAATTTGACGAGCGAGGACGAATGTCTGTGTATTTTTATTTTTTTTAAGATTGAGTGTTTGGTCCAGGATTTACAAGTTCCTTTTGCTCGCCATGCTGCCGTGGCATCGATTAATCGGTGGAGCAAAGGGCAACGCCATCGAATGTCGGGACTGACTAGTCAATGACTTATCGATGTTTCTCTTCTCCATTGTCGTTACGGTGGTCGTAATGAATGATGTCGCAAACATATTGGATTGCACGTTTCGTTTACAAAACCATCGGTGCGTTTCTATTCTTCCTTTTGCTTTTTCTACAAAGTGCCCGGTCTCCACCAGGAAATTGGCTTTCGCTGCAGTGCGGAATGAATATATTTTTTCTCGTTCCGTCCGTCCGTCGTACGTCTTTTTTGGTTGGCAATTTATGGGGGCGCTAATGTAAAATTAATAAGAAAGAGGGAGGAGAAAAACGTAGGAATCGGAGCAGGTGTGAGTGGTAAAGAAGTGGAATTTATTGGGTCTCGGTCGAGCACGTAGTATTTCATTGTCTTATCTCGGGTAAAGACGGTGGGTTACGGCCCTCTCATCTTTTTCTGACATTTTCAAATCTTGCAAAACCATTTTCGAGAGAATGTATAAAATGGCAGGACTCGAGTGAAAAGCGAGTTGCTTGCACGTCCGACCACTAAAACGAGGCCTGCCTACGTGCCCAGTCGTCGGAATGACTACTACCGACCAACCGGCCGCTCGTCACTTGGACGACGACACCGCCCACTTCGCAACAACCAACCTTCCACAGATCGAAAAGAAAAATTTTACCCAAAATTAATGGACGGCGGAGACAGTTTATTTTGATTGCGGGGCGGTCGGTCGTCGATCTCTTTTCATTCCCACGTCCTTGTCGTCGGTCGAGCCATGCACGATGAGTCACGTGTAGCATGTCGGTGAGGGAATTATCAGTAAGCCTCGAGTCCAATTACCACTGGAATTAGTCTCCAATTTGCCATTTTGCCCACTCGTATGCAGCCATAAACAGATGCTCGTTACTTATTTCCATTTTCAGACTTCACTGCTCGACGCCTCCTCCTTCTAATTGTGTCTCCCTTCCCTAGAAACGAGAGAGAGAGAGAAAAAAAATACAAGTCGCTTCGACGTGTCATTGATGTAATGAGGTGGCTTTTGTTATCACTCTCTTCATCGACGCTATTTTTCAGTGAGTGCACAACCTGATTATCGATCGGCAGATTGTGAATTTTTGAGCCGAGGCAACGCGGTTTCGACTCCACCCTCTCGTGTCTAGCGCCTGCTGCTACTATTTTATGTTTAAGTGCAGCGAGCGGGAATCGAGGCAGGCAAAAATACCGCTTTTACCCTCTATGAAATCGATATGATTTTTCATGCCACATTTTTTTAAAAAAATAAAAAAAAAAGAAAAGAAAGAAAGGTAGGGGAAAGGGAAAAAACCATTTTTGACTACTGAAATGGGAAAGCGACTTAAAAAATTGCCCATCTCCTACCGGATACGCCCGCACCTGCATGCTTTTTTTGACCCACCATTACCCTCTATTTGGTAATTTCCTGTCCAACAGTTGTTTGTGATCGATTAGCACGATATACCATATCGAATCTTGCTTTTCTACCTTCCGGTCGAATCATTTTTTTCTTCTTTTGTTTGTAAACGGGAGTGGAGTAAAGCCCAATTATAATAAGGCAAATGGAAATACTGAGGGGAAGAATTTTTTTCGCAAAAGTTTTCCGCTCCGACAACTCTGTGTGATTGGCTATGCTAATCAAGATACATTTGCATAAGTTTGTATCTAGTATTGTATCATTCTGTATGTAATTACCGAGTAGTTAACAACACAAACTCGATCGAGTGTTTTTTTCCTCCCTCTTTTAAAGCCGTAATATCGTCGAACGCCATTTTGGATTTAACGAATCGAGACATGCGCGTGAGATTTTTTCTTTCTTTCTTTTGTTTGTTTCTATTTCGCGCGCGGCAGTGAATTCTGAAATTACTTTTGTCATCCGAGTGAAAAAGCGTTGCCAGACGGCACTGTTTGTCCAATTGGCAGGTGATAAATTGGCAGAGACGCGAGATAAAAAAAAAATGGAGAAAGTGTGTCGCTTAACTAAACCAACTTTAACCTTTTACTGGAACCCCCAAAACACCCAGGAAAAAACGAGAAAGAAAAAAAAGTAAAAGACAAAGCGAAAAGATTTTTCTCCAGTTATTGGAAGGTGAAGTCGCTGGCTTATATATCAGTTCATAAGCTATCTCGCGGCATTCGGGGATTTGGACGCCCCTAAACGTAATTTATCGCTTTCATTAAAAACTAGGCAACCCTCAAGTAAGATCAAAAACATTTTTATTTCCGTTTGTATAGAAAACTCTCTCGGTAATTGTCCATGTGATATTTTTTCTTCTTCTTTTCTTTATGGTGAATATTGTTGGGATGAATATTATTTTTTTTTATTGCGTGAGCTGAAGGGAGTGGCATGTGGCGGCCATGTTGTTGCCCCTCTCGTTGCAGTGTCAAGTACGTAGGACTCGGCGCAGATCGATACGAAATGAAAGCGAGAGATGTAAAATAGGCAATTATTTTTGCGAGAAATCTTTTTCTCGCTTTTCCCCTAATTAAATTGTTTCGCGACTTGTTTGTGGAAAACTGATGCTTTTTTTTTTACTTTCTTTTCATTTTAATACGTCGACAGATTTGTAATCGTATCCAGTCGACACGGATAAACTAATTTTGCCATTTTTTTCCGCCTTCCCTAGGAATAAAAGATGGATTTTTTATTTTTTATTATTTTTTCGGTGGGTCGGTGGAAGAGGTTATTGCAACGCTCGCGTGCAGGGATGCATTTGGTCTCGTGGCATTTGCGTGATGAAACCGAGGTGAAGCTCTCAGATTGATTACATCGTCGGTACGTAATGTATTATGTACATAAAGAGGGTACGAAATTAAATCGATATCGGATGAGCCGGTCGGTTTCCATTCGTCTTTTGTTTTAATTCGTTACTACATAATTTATTTTTCCGAGCCAGAAATGCAGTTTATAGAGTTTAAATGCAGAGATAAGCATTGTTTTTAAAGTGCCATCATTCTTAAATCTGAAGTTTTGCACGCGTTAGCTGAATTTGAATTTTTTTTCCTCCACCATCACTACCACCTCCATCCTTGCACTTCTAGCGTTTGTTAAAAAGAGAGAAAAAAAATGTGAAGATTCATTTTGCAAAAAGCTAAAAGGTTGGTAGCGTGAAATTGTCGCTCTATTTATAGCGCTCCTCGATTCGATTAAAGGGTTTCTTTTAATTACAAATTGAAATTAATTTTTCATCTCGTTTTATTCTGGCAACTCCTTTTACCCGTTTCTTCTTTCGTCAGCTTTTACACGTGTAGTGCGACTGACTGTCGATCGAAACGTAACGCACCACACTTAATTAATTATATTTTAACGAGTGTAATGCAGTTTGGGAATGGAGATGTACCGTATGTTTAGTATATTGTGATATTTTTGCCACGTCGTCGTCGTCGATGCAATGATGTCGAGTTTTTATTAAGTGGCGCGTATGCAAGTGACAAGTCGGGGTTTACGTTACACGTCGGCAGGACGGAGGACGGGGGAAAGGAGAAGGAAAAGGTTGGAACGAGGTTGTTAGCTCTTATTGATCTTGTCAAAACTGTCCAAATTACAGGTGAAAGGCACGGATTCTCTCTGTCTGTGCCAATTTGACTCCATTGCTGGTAGCGGCCACTCGCTAATTACCGCCTTCACCATGGGTGTAACGTAATCTCGAAAATTTCTTCCTAAATGTAATTAAATAGAGTGCGACGTGTTAGGATAAAAAAAAGTGAGAAAGATGAACTTTTCTCTGCTTTTTGAAATGAAATTTAAATTTAATTTTGTCGGTTTGGTGGAATTTTTTTTTTTTCTTTTTTTTTTTGATTTTGCTGGCGAATCGATTATACGATTTTTGGGATTGAGATTGTGTTCGCCCATGCGAGCGAAGGCGACCGTCGTCTCGGATTTTTCTTCTTCTTCTTTTCTCCCTTTATGCAGCGCATATTTGGAGTGCCCACTTTGCTCTTCACAAACACACTTTGTCGTGGCTTTCTCCAAATTAAATGTTCTAACAAGTTTTGCACCGACTCGCAAACGTAATATCGGACCGCAAGAATTTTTGCTTTTACGACCGAGACTCGAGACTCGAGAGAGAAGAAGAAGAAGAACGAAGAAAGTGAAAAATGAAAAATGAAAATGAGTGACATTGAAATTAGCCGAGGCAATAGGAAAGTACACAATCGAAATGAATTGCAGACAAGGGAAATTAACCATAAAGCTTATCTCAATGAACCAGCCTAACCGCATACGCACAATTAATTCGACAAAAGAAATATTAAAGTGCCTCTCGCTCTTCGATATCGATATTTTCCGTGTCGTCATGCGTACGTGCAATACGACTGACACGTACTGTATAGAGTTTTTTAAAAAAAGTCAAGTGAAAAAGTGTCTCTGTGGCCGCGCTCGTTTCGGTGGAATTTGGCAAATCCTTTCGGGGTTATCATTCGAGATAAAGTAGACCATTAGGGCAACGACGGAACCACATTCCAGATTAGAGCTTGTACGAATGTAATATTCACAAATTATTACTAGAATGCATTAGCCTCCGTCGCAATAAAGTAGAGACGAGAGAGAAGGCGAAACTCGTGTTTGTCGAACCAACCAAACGATGGGAGATTAGAAATCGATGGTAACCGGAGAGTTTCATGTTGGGATGTGACGCGAGTAAGTCAAGTTTTAGCCATGGGGCCACGAATCATTAGCCGTTAATTAATTTAAGGTAATCGATATGCACCTTGTGATGAAAATTTGTTGAACGTCACGTAAAATGCGACGAGCTCTGCGAAATTGTGCTTTTAGTCCAAAGTGAGTCGTGGGTGAAGGGAAATTTATTGCGCTCCGTTTGTTTACGAGCGCCTTCGGATCAAAGGTGCACTCGCAATTTACAAGGCCACGTGCGAATCACGTCTTCGACACGAGAGGGGGCTAAACGTTTGAATCGTTGGTTCGTTTTGTACGTCCATCTCTTCATCGAGCGATTCGTGGTGGCGTCGAATTAAATGTGCAATTAAGGTGTTTGATGGATTAAAAAAAAATTTGATCTCGTCACACGTCGATCCGAGTCGACGCTAATTAGTTTATATCCCGTATTTATATAAAGAGAGAAAAGAAGCAAACAAAGTTTAATTAAAAATCGTTTCGAGATGGATGAGGAAGAAAAATGAGTGGCGCTTTCCGATATGGAAGAAAGCTTGGGAATTTACTCCATCTGTTGCCGAATTTGAATAGTTTGAGAAAGAAAAAAAGTCAAGGTTGTTTGTTTTATTTCTCCTCTCGGGTAATTAATGCGTCGAGATTATTATGTGGAAAAGGAATTTGAAATCGGTTCGGTTCAGCTCGGCGTCGACAATATTCGGTATAGTTGTTTTTCTCGGGGCGTGACACGGTGGCGTTGGCTGGCGAGTGGAGTGAGTAATAAATTCCGTTTGATTGCATCAGCTGGAATTGGGATTCCGTTGGGATGTGCTGGATATGAGTTTTATGCGAGGCGTACGACTCGCTCGGGAAATGTAGCGAGGTGCTCGGATTTGATTGTAATTGACAAGAATTGGTCGAGGAAATTTTGGCCTCGCAACCGAACAGACAAAACCCCACGCGAGAATTCCACTGGATTATACGAGAAAGAAAGAAAGAAAAGGAAAGGAAAAGGGAAAATGGAAATTTGAAATTAAAAAAGTGCGATGGAAAAATGAGTCGGCACTTAATCTCGTTTGTCTCGACAAAAGTTTGGGAAAGAAGAAAGAAGTAACTGGAAACCGGTGGTCGAAAGGGAACATTTGCTTTAATTTATTCAGACACACACATGCGAGTGTGTTGGCTTCAATTATACAGCCTTGGCAATGTCTTTGTTAACTCGACTTCGCCTTTCCTAATTACAAAATACAAGATTCTTTACTTAACCGGTAAAAGAAACTTCCACGTTCGAATTAAAGATGTATATTTCTATTTGTTATATCTTTTTGTGTGTTTTCATTGCGTCGTCGCTCGTGTTTTATATTTTATAGATGCTTCTTGCCTCAAGTTGATCGCGTTGAATGTCCCTGCCCACATAGAAACGGGCAAGTCTGTCGTATTGGAGTGCCTCTACGAGCTAGAAGGAGATGCCCTCTATTCGGTCAAGTGGTACAAAGGAAACTATGAATTTTATCGCTATCTCCCCGCCTATAATCCTCCTTCGCAGATCTTCAACTTGACCGGAGTTTCTGTCGACGTAACTATGCCACTCTTTTTTTTATATTTAATCATTTTATTTATTATTTCATTTTCTTTTTCTTGTCTTTATTTCAGTTGAAAAATTCGACTAGCAATTCCGTGAGGTTGGAAAACATTTCGTTGGAGAGTGCAGGCATGTACAAGTGCGAGGTGTCGACCGAAACGCCGTTTCACACCGAGGAAGCCGAAAAGCAGATGGACGTGTATGGTGAGCGAGTTTTGGAACGATGCCGAAGTGGCATTAAAAATGCTTCGAGTTATCAGTTTCCGATAAATCCCGTCAGCCAGATATTCCCGAATACGAATCTCGTGCGAATTTAAGAAGGGTGGAATTTTTTTTTTCCTTTTTCGCCACCTGAAAAAGGAAGGAAGAAAGCGAGAAAGAAAGAAAGAAAGAAAAAAAGAGAGAGAGAAAAAAAAAAATCCAATTTTGAGCCAGGTTATGGTGCGGTCGAAATGAAAACCTTTTTTTTTCTTTTTTTCTTTCTTTCTTGTCTTTTTGCCCTTTCTCCTGCACAAACTCCCTTCTAGTATTTCCTCTCTTATTTTATTTGGAAACTTATCTGGTGACACCTCAATTTCGTTCCATAATTTTTTTATTTATTTTTTTATTTATTTATTTATTTATATTTATTTATCAGATGTACCCGACGGCGGTCCACGCATTTCCGGAGGTCGTACGAAATACAATGTGGGCGACACGGTACGCGTTAATTGTACGGCAATTCGATCGAAACCAGCTGCTTACTTGGAATGGCACGTGAACGGGGACAAAGTAATAGCACGGGAGGGTAACGAGCGTCGATTAGATTACTGAGTGTTTAATTTTATTGGACGCAGGCATCGAAAGAGATTCTGCACAAATACCCGGACATCATAGACGACGATAAGTTGGAGACGTCGATCTTGGGATTAGACTTCAAAGTCGAAGATCGACATTTTAGCGATGGAGAACTCACCCTGAAATGCACCGCGTCGATCAATTACATTTATCAGGAAAGCAACGAGCAGGCCATCATGGCAGATCATCTACAAGCGTCGCTTCTCGAAAGCCAACGTCAACCGAGACCCGGTAAGTCGTGCCACGGTAAGTCGACACCGCAATGGCAATGGGCACCGATAGCAAAACTGACTGACATGACAGTCACAGACAGTCACGTTTCCTCTTATTACCTTTCACTCGCTCCTTTCACTCTTTCCCCTTCTATACAAGTAGTAGTATA
Organism: Geophilus flavus; assembly: GCA_034695885.1. NCBI lineage: Eukaryota > Metazoa > Arthropoda > Chilopoda > Geophilomorpha > Geophilidae > Geophilus > Geophilus flavus. Next base: position 26,761 of record JAQFZO010000310.1, read on the forward strand.
CTGTAAATGTATGTTTATGTGTGTGTGTCCACTTGCTGAAAAGGTACGACGACGAATAAATACCATTTTTACGCGCTTAATTAAAAGCTGGAATGCAATGCATGCCGCTACCGGTTCGTGGGTGACACCCAAGCCATATTTGCAAATCTCGAGGGAAATAATTTAATTAGTAAAGAGACACTGTGCAAATTTATTACGGCATGGGCCTTTTTAATTTTTTTTTTAATAAACTTTTCATAACTCCCGAGAGATTACTTTATACATTTTGCTAAGTAACTTAGAAAAGTCACATAAAAGGAAGGAAAGAGAACAGAACAGTCGTAGTACGATTCTTCTCTTTTTTTTTCTTTTTTATTATTACTGGGGTGGAATAAAATATGATAAGTAGGTGAGTGGTGTGTTTAAAGCGTCGATGTAACGAGTTGTGATGCGTGTGCTGGGAGATCGCTACCGGAGAGAAAATGAAGTAAGAATTCGTGTTTTGTAAAACGTTAAAATTATAAAATGGATTTTTTTTCTTTTTTTTTTTCTCTTTCTCTCTCGGCTTTAATCGACATGCCATATTTATCATATTTTATGCCCGATGCGATGATGTTTTGCAGTTCCGTGGACTCGTGTCACTGGTGTCGCAAAGGAAAAGGAGAAACGAGCGTCGTCTTTGGAGTAAATTGCGACTCGGTCTCTCGTCGGTTGTTTACCGAAAGATGAAATTTGTCGACGGACGAAACCGGTCGTTTCTTGGGCGAAAATTCCGTCTGGTGGCGAATCCTCGTTTAGAGAAAATTTTGCGGTACCTCACTGTTCCATCTAGAATGCATTACCGGTGCAGATGAGCCGTGATTGGCCGATCTCCAAAGAATCCGAGTAAAAAAGAGGAAGAAAAGACGAAATCCGATCGTGTTTTTTCGGTTGTCTGGGGAAGAAGAAACGAAAAGATGATTTCTTTTGCGAAACGGAAGTGATGCGAGTCGTGGAGTTTGTTAAAATAGTCGCCAGTTGCATGTAAACCAACAAATTTAGGATGGGAGGGTTTAAGAAGGCGAGTTTTCAGCATTTTATCGATTTAACATTTGCATGAATTGGGCTTTGTCTGCTTGTAACGCTCTCGTTAAGCTCTCTCTCTCTCTCTCTCTGTGTGTCTCTCACTCTCTCTGTAGCATTGCTTAGTTTTGGGCGAAATTTTTGTTTTACGTGAAAATGTTTACGTTTCAGTCAAACCGAACAATGGTGCCATGCAAGTGTCGGCAGAAAACTACACTCCGTGGTTGTTGGTGGCCTTAATTCATTCCCTCGCGGTTTTACATCGGTGACGGTGTTAGAAGAAGAGAAAAAAGTGTTTTCCATTTCGTTACATAAAGACTCGGGATTCCATTCACTAGCAGTCTGCCCAAGGCAATTAGAGTGATTACAAAAAAAAAAAAAAAAAAAAAAAATTAAAAAAAAAATCGT